>JAODUO010000123.1:300000-327500 GCA_025642075.2 Ridgeia piscesae
AGCGTCCGTCGTCAGATCGAGAGCGTCTCTCTCAAGGACCACGCCGTAATACGTCAAAGTGTACGGCGCTGATTTGTGTCTGGCGCAATGTTAGTGCCAGGAGATGAGAAAACACAGGTAGGTTGTGTTTGTAGCGTAGAGAATGGTGGCGAGGAACAACCCGTTGTAGACTTCTGATTGGTGTCACGGTAGTTATGATAATTATAGTTTCACTATTATTATATATATATATATATATATATATATATATATATATATAATATATATATATGTATATATATATCATATATATATGTATATATATATATATATATATATATATATATATATATATATATATATGTATATAATATATATAATATATAATATATAATATATAATATATAATATATAATATATAATATATAATAATAATAATAATAATAATATATAATATATAATATATAATATATAATATAAATATACAATATACAATATACAATATACAATATACAATATACAATATACAATATATATATATATATATATATATAATATAATATAATATAATATAATATAATATAATATAATATAATATAATATAATATAATATAAGATAAGATAAGATAAGATAAGATAAGATAAGATAAGATAAGATAAGATAATATAATATAATATAATATAATATAATATAATATAATATAATATAATATAATATAATATAATATAATATAATATAATATAATATAATATAATATAATACAATGTAATATATATTCTCTGAATTTGGAAGAATGTAACTAAATACAAATTTTGCAACATCCTTTTTCGTGTTCAGCAAAACTGCCCAACGTAACTATGAATACAATTGTCGGCTGTAGCGCCGTCCGAAAAGACGGACATTTTTGCAAGCACATTCAATGGCACATTGTCAGTTAATCTAATGGTTATTATTTTAAAGATATTACTAAGAAAGAGAGCACATTACCAAGTATTGTTGTCTTGTTCTGAAATGGTCGCGTAACTTCGCAAAGCATTTTGGTTCCTCGTATATAGAAAATATATTGTTATAGTGGCGCCACCTAGCACATGAAATAAGCGTTAATGCGAATGGATGCTAATAACCGTTTGGCTGAAAGATCGCGAATTGGATACCATATATTGGTGGAGATGTGGCGAGGGCTAAACCAATGCCATAACCATTTAGGGACTACGCTAACTTTTGCTTCGGTCAAATAGCGTTTTGGTTACTCGTCATCGAATCGACCATTTCAATGTCCATTTTCATTCTGTAATAACCACTGTCATGCCCAACGTGTCCAGTTTATTCCGGTAATCAAAAAATGAAACTGATACCATTCAGTATGCTTCCATTATAAATCAACGTGTTTATACATCCATTTAACCTCAACAGAATATTCCATTTCTTGCCATTTTTATTAAACAACCTACCTGAAATAGTTAAAGAAAAACTTATCTCACATAGTACACAGGGATTTGCCAAGTATGTTAAACAATTTGTTTTTACAAAGTTATCAAGTAGCATGTACTATACAAGACTGTTATGTATGTATGCAACATTAAGAATCAAAAATCACCTACCAACGTTATGCTGTATATATACTTACTTATATCTCTACTTACTTATATCTATATTTACTTACACTTATATACTTAAAATAATGCCTTAACGTACAATAGCCACGTCAGCTGCGCACATGGATCTTGACTTGAAGGTGTTTCTCTCTCTCTCTCTCTCTCTCTCTCTCTCTCTCTCTCTCTCTCTCTCTCTCTCTCTCTCTCTCTCTCTCTCTCTCTGGAAGAATTTGTTTTATAAAGTGGAATGATTTTGTACATGAAATTTCTTGAAAGGTGGCTCCTCGATAGCGACTAGCATGGTCTTAGAGAAGTCTCCTGACCGTATGTTGTATTACTAATTATTATATACTATTACCATGTTTGTTGTGATTGTTATATTTGTATTGATTCTGAGTTGTTTCACATGGATGTAGTGTATGCGTTTGGTTGAAATACTGGTCGAATAAAAAACATCATTCATTCATTCATTCCAAATCAAAAGAGACATGCACGCATATACCCGCGCTATTTCATAAATGAAAATATGACGCGACGTGGGAGGTTAGTTGACTCCTAGCACTTGCTGGCTGTCATATCGGCTGTGCACTGGGTTGAATTTATAACATTTGCATTAGATAACCCACACGCGCACACAACTGCACCTCGTTAGATACACGCTCAATTTCACTCACCCAGTCATTGCGTCACTCGAGGGACCGTCTCATTTCAGAGTTTAAACTGAGGCGGTTGTAGCGCTTACGTTTTTCCGGCGTTAGAAACGTTCCGGTTGACGTTTCTGCGCATGTGCGATATATGTAAAATCATCAATGTGTAGCGAAAACACAAAATATTTATGGTATAAATATTACGGGTTGTTCGTTAGGATGTATATAACCTCTCAGCAAAGTTATTTGTCGCAAATTAACACGAGGCAAACAAGTTTTGAGGCATATTTTGATAGCAAGCGTAAATCACGTGACTCTAGTGCGCCATAATCCGTGACAGTGATTTATAAAAAACGTAATATTATTGCATTGAACGACATTTTAGGAAACTCTTCACAGTAATCGTCACACCGAAAATGCTTTGTTGTTTCGCTGGACATTGATGATTTTACATTTATTGCGCATGCGCAGAAACGTCAACCGGAACGTTTTTAACGACCGGAAAAATGTAAGCGCGACACCGTCTTGTTTATATATGATACACACAGGTCTTGTGACGTCCTTATTGTAGTTTCTATTGTTTGAAATGTTAACGTTCAAATTATAGACGTACATGCCTATAAACCTCCAATGGCATTTATTTCTTTGAACTGAAGTAGATAGTTCTGACCCCCCTTAACATGACTTCAAATTATTCAGGTTACTTCCGGCTAATGATTCCTGCTCCAGGATGATTCTGGGTACAGGGGGGATTTGTGTGATCTGTATAAAGATGTAAAGCCACTGTACTTAGGTGTCCTCATCTCCGACTGTATAACTGATTGCTGTTGCGAGATGTTTTGACAAAATGGCGACGTATACAGGAGTATAGTTTGCGTCATTATATCACCATGGCAACAGACACGGTCACACCAAGGAAACTAAACGCGTGATGTCGTTGAATCCGTCTAAAGAATACTTAGTTATTTTTTAATTCACTGGAAATACGGAATTACAAAATTTCGTTTCGTATGTTGATTTAATTAGTAGCGTAGAGACAAAAGCAAACTCGGTGTATGCAAACGCAATTCTACCGCTTTACCTATTTCCGGTAATGACGTCAAACGTGTCATTGTGAAACCTTCTGCATAGATCTTCGATACATTCGCGCATGTTCAGAGATTCGTTAAGTTATTCAAAAGATGCATTCCCGCTAGATTGCGTCTTTCTTCCGCTACGCAATGCCAGTTCAACTATAGCTGTTTTTGAAAACTTAGCAATTTAATTCCCCATATATTACCTGTATTTTCGACAGTGTTACTAAAACAGGAAAGTATTGTAGGGAAAGTACTGATATATTAATAATATTAAAAGTAATATACAACATGGTTCAAGATTAATGCAACAAATGTTAGGTGGCTATCAGAAAAGTGTCACTTAACGACCTGGTAGCCCATTACAGCAAACTCGTATTGTGAACTCTTACATACATAATATTAGATTTATACAGGTTATACAATGTATCAGTTGTCAAATACACAACCATAATTTATGTTATATAGGTAACATCAACATATATACCAACAAATGAATTAATGTGTTTGTAGTTATTACGTAATGATCACCAATACGATACAACACTTCTAACCGGAATTGAGAGATAAATTAAACAGGGGTCGAGGAGACTGTAACTAAAACCATTTTAGTCGCTCTCGTGGTAGCTACCCCGTTTATTAAATCTCAATTAAATATGTTTGGCTCTCTTAAGCATTGTCCATGAGGTCATAGCAATACAAATGCACAATGCAGTAATGATAACACCAATATTTGAATGATATTACAGATAATTAATGTCAAAATCTTAACAACAACAAATTAATAAATTAAATAAATTTGAAAACTAGCAAGTAATTAAGCGACGCTCCGCCACCGGTACACGGACATTGCGTGATATTTTGTTTACGAGTTCGAATACACTTGTCTTTATGTCTCAACTCAGGTGAAGTCTCAATAGGTTTGGATTCGTACTAATCCGTTACTGTGGCCATGCATGTCGCCAGTCAAATCCCAAAAATAACACCCTGGCGCATCTGATGTCTATAAATACAAACAGAGGGCACCGTTAATACATGCAACTATAGTAGAAGTTCAATGATTCCCACGCACATGAGAGTATATTGGGAAGAGGTACGACTGATTCAGCATACTTCCGGCTAATAATTACCAGCCTGGTTTAAACTAGTAACGCAGCAGACGATCTCGTTCAAAATAAATGTGCATCAGCTCAAAATGACGATGGTAACCATGGCCAACCTCACCCCTGAAGACAGGCATACTAAGAGAACAACAGTTCAATATATAATTTCCATGTGACATTGCCTCAGGCAGTGGTTCGGTTGTCTTGTACTAGTACATAGCCATTTCAAACCGGAAAGTAAAATGTTATCTCTCCACGCTGAAGATCTCCGAAATGACGAAATAATTTGCAAAGCGCCACGCAGTGAAACTGCTAGTCGGTTGGCACGTTTGCGGCAAGAGTCCATTAAAACAACGCTACTATAAACACAGCGATAACAACAAACTGCACATTTCGCACGTGATCTGAAACAAAAGTAGTCCATGCAATGGTTATCGCAGCCGAAAACGCCCGAGTATCACCCACGATGTGGCGAGATATACGCGATTTATTGAGCAAAACATCCTGAACGTAAATTGTAGCGACGTTTTCGAGATACTCACCAAAATCAGTCATTGAACGACAGTGCATACAGCTTTCTTTAAGAGTGAACAATTGATCAAGTGCAGGGAAGTTAATTTATCAAGTACAGGCAAGTTAATTTTATTGAGTAGAGTCACGTTAATTTTATCAAGTACAGGCAAGTTCATTGAACATTTATGTTTCATTATGGTGAAATTCAAAACAATGAAAACACTAAAGCAGCAGTATAAACTTTTATTCATTATTTCATTTTTTATTTGATATATTCGTCGATTACTTATGTTTGCACCGAACAAATAATGATGCGCTCAAACGTTTCAATCAGTTAACCTACATCTGCCTGGGGCTCAATGCAAGAGGCTTTGTCCGCGACACTGGAGAGTCCCTTGTCTGGTAATAGCCAGTCTGAATGATTAGGTGTCTGCGGTGTCAGACGAGGTTCTCAACAGACTGCAAGTCGCAGGTGACTACTTATTTTATTCAGTCATTTTCAGCCAAGGCAACTATGTATAATGCAAATGT
Source organism: Ridgeia piscesae (assembly GCA_025642075.2). Classification (NCBI taxonomy): domain Eukaryota; kingdom Metazoa; phylum Annelida; class Polychaeta; order Sabellida; family Siboglinidae; genus Ridgeia; species Ridgeia piscesae. The sequence continues at coordinate 305,443 of JAODUO010000123.1, forward strand.
CTACAGTACAAGTGACCTGTCAATTTATGGTCACCTGCTACTACTACTGGTCAAGGGGTCAATCAATGGCAGGCCCGGTCAGTGCTAGTTTATTCCTTGTAATTGACTCATGGCTCCAAGTATGAGGTGACATGCTTGCAACTGTCTGTGTATCTTCTTCTCTTTATGGCTATAAACCAGTAAACCACAATCATAAGTACCGTCAGTTACGTTCCATGTTATAAAAGTTCGTACAAAATAAGGAAAAATATACAGTAATTTTCAATGTACCCATTTTTTTTCCAATCCGTCAGACATAGTCAACTACTTAACAAAAACATAAAACGTACATGTAAAAAATTATTTGTCAAGTCCAAGTACTTTTATTCTTTGTCGGTCAAGCACAAGTCTAAGTCCAAGTACGGCACTCAGCAAATTGACAAGTATAAGTACAGTACTTGTTGTGCTTGAATACGTAAGTACACACTGTACTCACGTACTTGGGTACTTGAATCCATCCCTGATCCAGATTGCTTAATATATTCCGTCAAGCGGTCGACAAAATGGCTACACGAAAACGTGCTTTTCGTCGTATGTTTTGTTGAAATTCTGGTTTCGGAAGATTATATAATGACAAAAACCTAGGTTAAGTGTCAAATGAATGCAATACTGTTTGCTATAGGCGATGTCATGTCGCAGTTGTAATGTACTTCGCATATAGGCCATTTAACAGTTATCAACATTGTTGGCAAAGGCAATGCTTGTCGAAGATCTCCGGTAAATGTTTATTGTGACGTAAGCAAAGTGCGACGTAACAGATACATCAATTACGCACAACGTCGTAGGTGTTTCTCCCATTGTTCGAAATTCCGTCTTCTCTGTTATTTTGAAGTTACGTCTACGTGTTCTTGTGTCAGATGTGCCCGCTGTGTCTTCTTCCAATCATCCACTACCGTCAATGATGACGATTTCGTGGATGGTGCGCGCATGTTCATTTGCTGATTAAAAGTTAATATGAATGGTGATGAAATATTTATAAAAAGAATAATAATAATAAAGTATAATATAATAAAAGGTGCAAATGACGCGACCGGTTTACAAGAATCACCTGACAGACCGCTGCGATCACTCTGCGTGCAGAAAGGTCACGTATCCAAGTTGCGTTGTTCGTGTCGAGATGATCTGACAGGAATGTCACACGGACGTGATATTCTAGGAAGTGTCTTGACTTATGACGGCAGCCCGTCTAGCTCTACACGCCGACCCTCAACAACAATACATACACTGTCGTATCGAAATAAAAGGTCAGGAGAAAATGTTATGACAACGGCGTCACGTTCACAGATCACACATGGAAGTGATACAAGAAGATATATCTTTTATTGAGTAAAGAGAAAATTAATTACCGTTTCTCACGAAAATGCACAAAACTGGTTTTAATATAATATATCCATTAACAAAGAATACTGGAATGAAATGTACACGTGCGTCTTGGTGAAGGCTTTCTGAAGAAATCAAATGTTGTACACGTATGATGTGATCTCGTAAAACCGCCGCTGAAAAATGCTCATATTCTCATATGTTTTTGGGCATTTATAGACCATACGGACTTTATGTGATTTTTTTATTACCGAACACTATGTAAAACATTCAGCCAATCTGTGCATTGCTTATATCTCCGCAATTAGTCACTCTCAAAAATTAAACATTGATATTCGACCATTGAGCTTAGCTTCTATATTATCGTAGTAGAGAATTCTTGCGTCATCGTAACTCTGCAGGCCTTTGTTAATGTAATATTGGGAATGAGCTATCAATAAATATGATCTATCAATAAATACCACCAATTCCTCGCATCTTATATTATTTAAATTGGAAGTTTTGTATTAGTTTCTGAACCTGGACATAAACTCCAGGAGAATAGGACAGGTTTTGTCATCACCGTCCTTCTTGCCCCTGTAAACATGCTGCAAAATGAGTTTTGGGGTTAGTAAAATGTATATTCTTATTTCCCTTCGTTTTATTGCGTTTAAACAATTGCCATCACCCTCCGCCGACAAAGAAAACCAGGTGGGGCTTTATGCAATTTAGGTCTGGTGGGTAGTAGACTCCGAGGCGTGAAAGAAGTTCGGCCTGAAGATTAAAATCAAGAAGACCGAGATACTGAACCAACCCAACAATTCTACAAGAACCCGAGAGGAGGATATCGTGGTTGATGGAAACAAGCTGAACTCTGTTCTGGAATTCACCTACCTCGGAAGCACTATATCAAGTAATGGATGCATTGACGATGAAATACAGAGGAGGATGGCCAAGGCTAGTGCATCGTTCGGCCGACTATGCCAGAGACTCTGGAATACCCAAAATGTGTCCTTGCGGGTTAAAGGCAAGATATGCCGTGCAATCGTGCTGTCCACCCTCCTATATGGAGCCGAGGCCTGGACAGTGTACAGACGACAGGTGAAAAAGCTGCATGCCTTCATGATGCAACATCTGCGTTCGATCATGAGGATAACCTGGATGGACAAAGTGACAAACAAGGACATACTCGAACGGACGGGGCTGCCATCTATGGAAGATCTTCTGATCAGAAATAATCTCTGGTGGACTGGACACCTCATGAGGATGTCACCAGACAGGCTACCAAAGCAGGTTCTCTACTCTCAACTGTCTTCTGGTCACAGAAAGAGAGGGCGCCTCGTCTCCGGTTCAAGGATAATATCAAGAGAAACCTGAAGCTGAGAGACATCAAGACCGACTCATGGACATCACTCTCACAGCAGACAGATAAATGGAGAGCAATAGTCAAGTGATGGAAGCTGTCTTTGTCGCATCGTGACTGACAGCATGATGATGATGATGATGGGTAGTAGGGTCTACACATGCCACACTTCTAGTTTGTACATTGTTTGGGTTTTCAACAGTAATATCTCACTCTATAAGAATGTGCCTTTATTCTACGTAACCGATATACAGGCAAGTAACACTTGAGCGCATATAAATGTGGCGTCAATACACATGCACGCACGCACGCACGCACGCACGCACGCACGCACGCACGCACGAACCCACGAACGCACGAACGCACGAACGCACGCACGCACGCACGCACGCAAACATGCTATATTATACCGTTTTTCTTGCCCTGTATAATGTTATAACACGAGACTCGGTCTATGATTGCACGAACATATGCATAACATGATACGAACACTCGTAAACGGCATCTTCAAACTGTTGATTTGGCCTCAATGAAACCATTTATTTTAAACATGTCACGATCTACTGTGTGGACCAAACCCAGTACATACTGAATAACACTGATTGCAAATTCCACTTCAAGCGAATAGCCGTGCTTAAAAGACACGCTGAGAGCTGCGGACGGACTGAACCACCGTCCCCTTTGTACCCCCGACTGCTTAACGTCTAATTTCCTCCGGACTCTTTTGTCCCGCGCCGTCGTCAACAACCGCTCAACGCCGTCTTCCGGTGCGCCTCACGACTTATCGCGAGTATAAATCCGCCCTGATTGATCCTAATTCCGAGCGGCGCAATAAAATAGCCATAATAAGTAAAATAAGCAAAGCGAAATTTGCGAAGCCGTTGTAAACGTGATGTAGTGAAGCATTTACCGCAGACACTTGACTACTTGAGTTTGTTTGCGGCAATGATTAACCAGATTTCGTCTCACTGTTCCCGGGTACTGGGAAGACGGACCCGTCTAATTCGCCCATCTACAGGCTGCGCGTTATTCCGACCCCGTCGCACGATTAGATTAAGACGCGCCGTTCCAACACTAAAGGTCGTTTTCGATTTGAGCGTTTGGACAACAACAGCAGAACGAATGGTGCTAGTGACTGTTTTTCGGACCAAGATTCGATAATGACAGATTGGCCATTTGTCTGGATGTTGACTCTGTTCCATGACGTCATTTCCGGGCGATGTCATACCTCTGGATACAACCAACAATGTTACTATTAAATATGGACATATCACAATCGTAGTGCAATAGTATAGCCATAAATAGCAATTGGATTCCAAAGTTTACATTTAAGAACAACATGTTGCAAGGCCTGTTATAATTTAAGATAATAAAATGATTTCTGAAATACCTTTATAATAACCTTGCTCTTCACCCTAATTTAACTCTCTGGCATATCCATCCATCCGTTGACAACTTGTGTACGATTGTCGATTTTGAGATTGATCAACACAGTTGTCTTGATGTGTTACTGAAGACTTAGGCGCAATAAAAGTTATCTTATAATAATAATTATTATTTTTATTATTATATTATACTACCATTTCATAACCACCTCAGCAGTCATTTAACAGGTCAATGGCAACACAAATTATTTTCTGAAGCTGTGCAACCGTTCAAACGACGACGTAAACACAATGGCCGGCAAGTCAGATAGGCAAGATAACGCCAATTTATCTTTACGTTCACTCAGTCCAGCAATCCTAATATAAACAGTGTGTCGTGCCAGTGGCATACAAATGGCCACGGTCAAGCAGAATATAAGAGCAGGTGCTTGTTATGAAAGTAGAGTGCGTGGGTCGTCAGGTGCTTGTTGTGACGGTAGAGCGCGTGGGTCGTCAGGTGCTTGTTGTGAAGGTAGAACGCGTGGGTCGTCAGGTGCTTGTTGTGAAGGTAGAGTGCGTGGGTCGTCAGGTGCTTGTTGTGACGGTAGAGCGCGTGGGTCGTCAGGTGCTTGTTGTGACGGTAGAGCGCGTGGGTCGTCAGGTGCTTGTTGTGAAGGTAGAACGCGTGGGTCGTCAGGTGCTTGTTGTGAAGGTAGAGTGCGTGGGTCGTCAGGTGCTTGTTGTGAAGGTAGAGCGCGTGGGTCGTCAGGTGCTTGTTGTGACGGTAGAGCGTGTGGGTCGTCAGGTGCTTGTTGTGAAGGTAGAGCGCGTGTGTCGTCAGGTGCTTATTGTGAAGGTAGAGCGCGTGGGTCGTCAGGTGCTTGTTGTGCCTGTAGAGCGCGTGGGTCATCAGGTGCTTGTTGTGACGGTAGAGCGCGTGGGTCGTCAGGTGCTTGTTGTGAAGATAGAGCGCGTGGGTCGTCAGGTGCCTGTTGTGATGGTAGAGTGCGTGGGTCGTCAGGTGCTTGTTGTGACGGTAGAGCGCGTGAGTCGTCAGGTGCCTGTTGTGAAGATAGGGTGCGTGGGTCGTCAGGTGCTTGTTGTGATGGTAGAGTGCGTGGGTCGTCAGGTGCTTGTTGTGACGGTAGAGCGCGTGGGTCGTCAGGTGCCTGTTGTGAAGATAGGGTGCGTGGGTCGTCAGGTGCTTGTTGTGACGGTAGAGCGCGTGGGTCGTCAGGCGCTTGTTGTGACGGTAGAGGGCGTGGGTCGTCAGGTGCTTGTTGTGGAGATAGAGTGCGTGGGTCGTCAGGTGCTTGTTGTGATGGTAGAGTGCGTGGGTCGTCAGGTGCTTGTTGTGACGGTAGAGCGCGTGGGTCGTCAGGTGCTTGTTGTGAAGATAGAGTGCGTGGGTCGTCAGGTGCTTGTTGTGACGGTAGAGTGCGTGGGTCGTCAGGTGCTTGTTGTGAAGGTAGAGCGCGTGGGTCGTCAGGTGCTTGTTGTGAAGATAGAGTGCGTGGGTCGTCAGGTGCTTGTTGTGAAGATAGAGTGCGTGGGTCGTCAGGTGCTTGTTGTGACGGTAGAGTGCGTGGGTCGTCAGGTGCTTGTTGTGACGGTAGAGTGCGTGGGTCGTCAGGTGCTTGTTGTGAAGATAGAGTGCGTGGGTCGTCAGGTGCTTGTTGTGAAGATAGAGTGCGTGGGTCGTCAGGTGCTTGTTGTGACGGTAAAGCGCGTGGGTCGTCAGGTGCTTGTTGTGAAGATACAGTGCGTGGGTCGTCAGGTGCTTGTTGTGACGGTAGAGTGCGTGGGTCGTCAGGTGCTTGTTGTGACGGTAGAGCGCGTGGGTCGTCAGGTGCTTGCTGTGAAGGTGTGTGTGTGTGTGTGTGTGTGTGTGTGTGTGTGTGTGTGTGTGTGTGTGTGTGTGTGTGTGTGTGTTTGTGTGTGTGTGTGTGTGTGTGTGTGTGTGTGTGTGTGTGTGTGTGTGTGTGTGTGTGTGTGTGTGTGTGTGCGTGCGTATATATATATATATATATATATATATTGTGTGTGTGTGTGTGTGTGTGTGTGTGTGTGTGTGTGTGTGTGTGTGTGTGTGTGTGTGTGTGTGTGTGTGTGTGTGTGTGTGTGTGTGTGTGTGTGTGTGTGTGTGTGTGTGTGTGTGTGTGTGTGTGTGTATGTGTGTGTGTGTGTGTGTACTTCATGGACAGCCTGTTGTAATCAGTGCAAATTCGCCGCAGATCAACAAAAGTATCGTTCTGATATAATTGTGCATGTTGTCTGTGTATCTGGTCTTGAGATTCGTAAATTATCCGCAAGCACGACCCCACTGTGCCTATAAGACGGTAACACCTTTGTTTCCTCACCAATCCTCCCAAATTAGCTCGCCTCCATCATCATCAGCAGCATCATCACAATCATCATTACAGTCATCACCATCAGTCGGTCGGGATCGAAGCAGTGATAAACTGTTTCTCTGGGTCGATGTTTCATTACAGAAGCAAATCAGCCACCTCGAGTTGAATGCGTTCGCACATCAGCTTAGGGTGAAGTTTTCCTATGGCTCCGTCTGTATAATCACACATCTGGTTCTACTGACCAGCAGTGACCAGCTTGTTGTAGGCGTCTCACGGAATCTCGTCTATAATATTATGCCCGTAAAGATGTTCTGTTTGTCGGCAGTGGACATTACGTCAGTTGCCAAGCAATATGGAGTCCGACTTGACCTACATAAAAACATATTATAATGCATTGTCCCGTTCATCGTGCGGACGTATCAAGCTAATTAAAAGAGACCAATATTAGTTTCCTCACTTTAAAAACAACCGCCGGTTCAAACGATGCAAGTAGTAAATTTACTACACGGAACGAATAACGCTGATTTTGTCCTTCAAATGGCTAGAGACTTTATTGATACCTGACCAAACGATAGAGCAGGCTGACGGTGCAGAATGTAAGTGAAGAAGTGCCACTGTCTGACTGTAAATAACTAGATGATATATCGCATCACTGACGGTTTTGTGATGTCTGCCAACGCCAGGTAACCGTATGAGCCTAGGCGGCTGTCGATATATTTCTGGATCAAACGCCATCCATTAAAAACAGCGACTTTGGCGATGTACTTTGCTTTCGTCATTACGCCGACGCAAGACTAAATAAAGATCGCAAACACCATGACGTATCACATTCACATTAAAATGATTCTTTTAAAATGTTAAACTATTTGTAATGTACGCAATTGTTTTTATTAATCGTAATAATACAATTATTTCGTGTAATTCTATGCCTACATAAAGTATCATGGTCGTGAATATTTGCTTCCGTTCGCCAGACTTTAGTTTTATCCTACAAGTTCATTTGTTTAAAGTCAACGGTCATTACGTGGTTCACTACGCACGCATGAATGGTCATTATAATCGGGCTGCGTAATTAAGCACCCACGTGGAAGCAAGCTCAAGGTGATTCACATGAACACAGTTATGTATCAGGTTATTGCGCAGACAACACCCAAGTTATGCTCAGGGATAGAGCTTCGGACTCTCGACTAAGAGGACTCGAGCTTGAATCCTGTGTTGCGATGTTAAACCGTTGACGAGTTTTTTTCACTCTACACTGCTTCACTTCACTCAGCTGTATGAATGACTACCTGGTTATAGACATTGGTGGCTATTTGTATGAGCAGGCTTCGCGCATTAATTACAGTGTGGCTGGATGCTTCCCAGAGAAGTTGAGATGGTGTTTGATTGATCAGGTATGTCGGGGAGGTCAAGTGTAAAGCGCTTTGAGCAGTGCTGAGGACTGGATTCTGCGCTATATAAGATCTTACCATTTTACCTATTTATGGCAGCAGAGAATCATTTAACAAGATAGAACTTAATAGAAAGATTATTTATGTATATATATATATATATATAATATATATATATATATATATATATATATATATATATATATATATATATATATATTAAAGAAAGAATCCTTTAACTATGTAAAAAAATTCCGTATATATGCATTCGAGCATGTTAAAACATGATAATTCCGAATAATTTCTCTGCTACTTTTGTCTTGCATAAATAGGTAAAATGGTAAGATCTTATATAGCGCAGAATCCATATATATATATAAGCATAAAAAGAATCCCTTTAACGTATGGTATAAAGAAATTCCGTTGACCGGAAGTGCTTACAATACATACACATATATATCTGAACAGTTGGCGCTATCGGTAAGTCTTTGAATCGTCAGCGGGGTAATTTATCATGGCGACCTGTCATGTGTTCACAGAGGCATATGCCTCAGCTATGCTCATTCACAGAACTCGTTGTGATTGATCCGGCAGCGGTCGCAAGGCCCTGAGATCAGTGGCCTGCCTGTCGCTGGCAGGTGGTGTACCGTGTTCCTCTCTTCCGTCTGTGGCTCGCCTTGCCTCGAAGCGCATCCGTTTTCTTAGTTCCGGGTAGATACTACATTTGGTTTCCCCATAGGCGGCCATTGTAACGTTTCTTTGATTTCACAATAGGTTGTTGAAGGCATTCACACATGTGATGTATAAAATCGTAAAATTCTCATATATGTTACTCATATAATGCAGTATCTAATACTAACCTGAAACCCCTTCATTTCTTGTTCAATCAGCCGGCGATTGCCATATTGACACTTCTAGGCCGAATTCCACCTGTACGCATGCGCACCTCGTCGCGGTCCGACAAATTTCATAATTCGCAGGTCTGATGCCATGCTACACAGAAATATAATGTCTACTCAACCAGTCCTACATTCAGAGCTTCCAGGAATGTACACAAACTACACAATGCAGTTCTTTTAAGTAAAACTACAATGGCGGGCGGGCACCGTTTGGTGGTAGATCCCATTCAATAGTATAAGTCTTTGGCGTCGGACCGCGGTGATAATTCTTGCTCGAACTTTCAATTGCACCCCGTGAGACTCACAAAAAACGAATTTGCATCCCTTCGAGGCCCTCTAAGTCCTTTATTAAGACGCTCTGAAAGTCTCTTTGGGTGTCGCCCCGAGAGCCCCAGATCCGCGCTGCTGGTCTGTGAACAACGTCTGCAAAACTACATCGTCGATTTCCCCCTGAATCGGGTTGAAAACAGCTCTCTCGCTGATACCGACAAGTTCTCGTCTCAGGCCCACAGCTATCTACACCCAAGGTGACCAATGTATTATTATTATTAATATCATTATTATCTACTTATCCGGATTTGTCTGTCTTTTTTCTTCTGGCAGTGATATGACGTTCACGTAGTTGCGTTCCGCAGTTGCAGCATCACACTTAGTAATAATTATTTCTAAAAGCGAAATCTAATTGGCTAGGGTCGTTGATGGCATGTTCTCGTATTTGGAGTGGTACATTCGGGGGAATTTGGTGCGCGGGATGATCTTGGTAAGAACGGAAAAATCCTTTGTCCTCAGGTGATATTCCATTTCGGTAAATGTGCACCCTTCTGCTTCACAAACAAGCTACTCTCATGTCTCAATTCGTACAAGCGATGCATGCTGACTGGACTAGATCGATTCGCTATAGTAGATGTTATTCTCTTGTCCACTTGGCATCTCTGTTGTCAGGGCTGAGGTTGAGGTTATTTTTCTTCGTCTTTGCTTTCCTCACTTTTCTCTCAGTACGTTCTCTATCACCAGTCTCCAACTCCTTCTATCGCTTGCTGTTTTTCTCCTCCCACTCTCTCCAGATCTCTCTTAACGCAGTCCTCCCATCGCATTCTCGGTCTTCCTCGCCTCCTTGTCCCTCCACTTTCTGGGAATCTGATCTCTTTGCCATTTCTTTCAGATGCGTTAAGCCCTATTGATAATGCGCGTTCAGCCAGAAAGCGTCGGAACCACTGTTGGTTCAGGGCACGGATGCGAACGAAGTTTACAGTAGACATATTCGCGATACCACCTCTGGCTGTTCACCGCATGTTTCCTACCGCCGCGGAGTTAGTGGACAGGCTATTGCGGGTGCACCCATCATCATCATCATGCTGTCGGTCGCGATGCGACAAAGACAGCTTCCATCACTTGAATAATGCTCTCCATTTATCTCTCTGCTGTGAGAGTGATGTCCATGTGTTGGTCTTTATGTCTCTCAGCTTCAGGTTTCTCTTGATGGTATCCTTGAACCGGAGACGAGGGCGCCCTCGCTTTCTGTGACCTGAAGGCAGTTGAGAGTAGAGAATCTGCCTTGGTAGTCTGTCTGGTGACATCCTCATGAGGTGTCCAGTCCACCGGAGATTCTTTCTGATCAGAAGATCTTCCATAGATGGCAGCCCTGTCCGTTCGAGTATGTCCTTGTTTGTCACTTTGTCCACCCAGGTTATCCACATGATCGAACGCAGATGTCGCATCATGAATGCATGCAACTTTTTCACCTCTCGTCTGTACACTGTCCAGGCCTCGACTTCATATAGGAGCAGGGTAGACAGCAAGATTGCACGGTATATCTTGCTTTTAACCCGCATGGACACATATCTGGCGTAGTCGGCCGAAAGATGCACTAGCCTTGGCCATCCTCCTCTGTATTTCATCGTCAATGCATCCATTACTTGATATAGTGCTTCCGAGGTAGGTGAACTCCAGAACAGAGTTCAGCTTGTTTCCATCAACCATGATATCCTCCTCTCGGGTTCTTGTAGATTTGGTTTGGTACAGCACCTCGGTCTTCTTGATGTTAATCTTCAGGCCGAACTTCTTTGACGCATCGGAGAAAGCATCCACTATTTTCTGCATCTCTTCAGCAGAGTGTGCAACCAGTGCACTGTCGTCTGCGAATAGTAGCTCTCTCATCAGTATCCGAGTAGTCTTGGTCTTCGCTCTGAAGTGTGCGACGTTGAATAGGTCAGCGCTCTGTCTGGACTGTATGTAGACGCCAGCCCGTGTATCGGAAAGCCTCGTCGAGCATTGCTGATAGGAAGATGGAGAAGAGCGTGGGACCAGTACACAACCTTGCTTGACCCCATTTGTAACACTGAACGATTCCGAGACTTCCCCTCCAACACTAACATTCGCCGTCATTCCGGTTGTAGTGCTTCGATCATTGTTGTGAACTTCTGTGGGCAGCCATACTTCCTCAGTAGCTGCCATAGTCCGGTCCTCCCAACAGTATCGAACGCCAACGTGCAATTTTACGATAAAAATGGATGATTTATAAAGTAGTTTCGGCTATGAAACGATAGTTTACTTGAGGCTATTCCCCCAAAAGGGTTTGTGTGGTAAAATATAAACTCGTCATAAAATTACAAACTGTAAAATAAAGGACCAAGTCTCGTAACAACGACCACATTTTGGAAGCTGATTCGCCATCGACAATTGCAAGTTATTCCGCAATACCACAGCAAACTCTTGGGGCAAATGACCCAAGCCTTGCAAACGAGTCCACCATTAAGATGAGAGGCGATATCTGACGGAATATTATCTCACTCTACTACATATCTTCGTCTCATATGATGGTAATTAATGCAATTTACCAGAGTGACATCATTCTAGGTTGAGGAACCTTCTACGAAGGCCTCCTGAAATTTCTGTCAACGGCACTGCGTTGTGTGCCACCGCGTTTGGTCAACGTTGTTTTTAATATATCAAATCTTCCCGTGGTATGTGTCACTTGATCTTTTATACAAGTTTATTTCACGCGCGCCGATGGACAAGTATGCACGCGCGTCGATTAGACTTACAAAGCGTGTTAAATAAAATCTAAATAACGTATTAACTTACAAGGTACAACGTCGATAGAAGCATTGTTTATTCTAAATAGCCTACCTTGAATGTTTTCCGGAGTTGTCCGTCGCACCGAGCTGTTATATTCCGGGTTAATCCAGAGATATTTCCTGTGCACCATAGTTGTGGGTGGAACATGGCGTCTAGTGACAGTGACGTCATTTCCTTCCGTATAACGAGTTTCCAGTGCATCGCCCGCTACGCGTCGCTGCTGTTCAACGTCATTGTTAAATCCAGGTACTTTCTGATGGCATCAGGCAGTAACTACGGTTAAAATACATTTAATGCGGTAATATGTAATAAACTGTTTAGCAAAACATACCAATATATATATATATATATATATATATATATATATATATATATATATATATATATATATATATATATATATATATTATATATATATATTATATATTATATATATACATGTCACAAGTAATCATGCATGAGGGGTAAAGTTCAAATTGTGTCTCTTTAAACGATTTTTGTGCCGACTAAAAGATTAACGTCTCCTGGCATCAGACATATAAAAAGAAAACCAATATCTAGTCTAGATGTTGTGTAATCAGTATATTTTCAACCTAAGTACATTAGTGTACAAAATGCTGAAATAGTCCACAGCTAGCATGACACTGGGATTATTTTCACAAACACATTTTAATAAGAAAATATTTAGCTGATAATGTTGTATGTCGTTAATATTATGCACAATACAATAACACAAGCGAGCTGATTTTGTACTGAATGGTCAGTTATAAGGCGCAACTGTTGAAAAGTATCGGCGCCTCTGTCGCACGGACAACTCGGACAACACGCGCGTGGCGTCTTGGTTACACAAGAGAGGCAGTCCGCACCTTCCCTTCAAATTCAATTCACAAACCAATAATATCGTAACAAGCGTAATTTAAATTGAAAGCATAATTTACATTAAAAATAGATCCAACATTTGTCCGCACGTAACCAATTTTGTGGACAGCACCTCTTCGCTAGGCACAAAATATCGCGAAAAACGGGCTTAATTATTTCTTCATGACAAGGCTTCTTCTAGTACATCAACACTTTATATTTGTTTATATTCAGCTAAAGAAGTAGTGTCCAGGTGGATTCTGCTTTTCAGAACGCCACCTGTTGCGTACGGACGCATATTTTCGTTCGATATTTGTAGCGATAATAATATTTAGCGCTATTGAACACGATCACACTTCATGGCAGCTATGCTTCCTGCATTATAGCTAATTTTAACCACATTATTTGTGTAATTTTAGTAATAGTGGCGACTTTTAATGCTGACGTGATTGCAGGTCAGACAATGTACATTAGTGTATAAAATGCTACGACGAAAACAATCCAAAACACAAAACAAACACCACATCCGCTCTTCTAAACTCATTTGTACGATTCTGTAACCAATTCTTATTTTTAAAATGTGTAAGTTACACAAATATATTTTCCCAATCTATGTTTATTTCCATTTCACTGCACCCACTGTTGATTGTACAGTTTTTTGAGAGTGAACCATATAGGGGCTATATTTAAAATATGCATGTGTGTGTGTGTGTGTGTGTGTGTGTGTGTGTGTGTGTGTGTGTGTGTGTGTGTGTGTGTGTGTGTGTGTGTGTGCGTGCGTGGTGTGTGCGTGCGTGCGTGCGTGTGTGTATGTATGTGTGTATGTATGTGTGTATGTATGTATGTATGTATGTGTGTATGTATGTATGTATGTATGTATGTATGTATGTGTGTGTGTATGTATGTATGTGTGTGTATGTATGTATGTATGTATGTATGTATGTATGTATGTATGTATGTATGTATGTATGAATGTATGTATGTGTGTGTATGTGTGTGTATGTATGTATGTATGTGGGTGTATGTGTGTATGAATGTATGTATGTATGTATGTATGTATGTATGTACGTATGTATGTATGTATGATGTATGTACGCATGTATGTACGTACGTATGTACGTATGTATATATATATATATATATATATATATATATATGTATATATATATATATATATATATATATATATATATATATATATAAACTGTTTTAAAAAATTTACCCAGAACTACCTGTTCGGAAAAGTTGGTTGTAACAAGCTTACGTCAAAACGCTGCATATCTTATATATGTTTTAAAATTGCATTATGGGAACCGCCATTTTTAAATCAGTTAATCTATACGCCATTTGTGAACTCTATACAAACGTCTTGTGTTAACATAAATGCAATATTTTAAGATAAAACGGCGTGTGTCATACAGTAAACCCTATCATGCCGTTTATTTGATCGGGGATCGATGGTTTTGCAAAAGCATAACTTATCAAATACCGCTTCAAATGTCAAAGTGACACGCGGGTCTATATATAGGAGCCGCTCCGGTCGTAACGGCAAAGGCCGAACGAACCACTTTTATGCTGCACCGACACCATTAGCGGCTTCACAAAAGCCGGTGTACGAATCTGAGAACACTGCTTTATTTCGTTCGTTACACGCTGCCTGTAAATTCTGAGGAAACACCAAATCTGTTGATCCTTCCATTTGTAGTTCATTGACCGATCCAATTGAAGCTGCTCGGTTCACACCTTAATTACCCACCGAGACTCTAAAGGGTAGGGGTCAGATGTAACTGATGATGCATATGTTTTATAGCAATCATGTAATTAATTTCAATGTTCCGTATGCAATAAAGATCTGTAACATGTTGCTGTTATGACTTGACAGTGTGTAAAACTGTGTATGCTAAGATACCTTGATAAGTTTGTTTCTGCATGTACAAACTAAAATTCAGTCATTAACAAAACATAAATTATGTTTGTGTGTGTAATTCTGTTGTATTCAAGACTGTCCTTGAATCACACTCAGAGTGTGTTGTGTGTGTGTGTGTGTGTGTGTGTGTGTGTGTGTTGTGTGTGTATGTGTGTGTGTGTGTGTGTGTGTGTGTGTGTGTGTGTGTGTGTGTGTGTGTGTGTGTGTGTGTGTGTGTGTGTGTGTGTGTGTGTGTGTGTGTGTGTGTGTGTGTGTGTGTGTGTGTGTGTGTGTGTGTGTGTGTGTGTGTGTGTGTGTGTGTGTGTGTGTGTGTGTGTGTGTGTGTGTGTGTGTGTGTGTGTGTGTGTGTGTGTGTGTGTGTGTGTGTGTGTGTGTGTGTGTGTGTGTGTGTGTGTGTGTGTGTGTGTGTGTGTGTGTGTGTGTGTGTGTGTGTGTGTGTGTGTGTGTGTGTATCGATGTGAGTGTATTATGTTTGCATGTGTGTGTGTGAGTGTTGTTTTGTGTTACGGTTAAATGTTGTTGAAGTTAGTTTTCGGTTGTTTTTGTTTGGTTAGAAAGTAAACGTAGATCTACGTTAAATAAACGAGCAAAATAACGCAAAAAAACGTTCACATGTAAACGTTAAACCAACGTTTCTGCTAACGTTAAATGAACGTTAGATTAACGTTTCCATGCTATCTGGGCAGTGGGCACTTTGAGGGGGTTCCTTGTATATTTGTAGAAAGAATATCCCCAATATTTGGGGAAGGGTGTATTTGGACGTATACTTGTTTTTGGAGGGGACTGGTGATAGGAGTAGCTTCCACTGTAGGGAAGGATGAGCATTTAGGTAGAGTGAATGTGGGTTGTTTTGAGAAACTCCAAAGCGGGTGTACATCAAGGTTTACGGGGTTCTGAATTTTTTTTTAGAAGTCGCCAAAATATCCTACAGCAGCCCGCCCCCATTTTCTCGTCTTCCGATGTTATGTGTGACAGAGCTGGTATTCGGGATGACAAACGATGCAAAACTGTTTAGTGTCATGGCGAACACATTTCCAATGGTTGAGTGCATGGTGCTGAAGGTTCTAGCCCAGCCTTCCAATATATGTATTCCATTCCATTGCTGATGTAAGACACAACTCAAGGCACAACTCAAATTTACAACATTAATACATAGTTCATGCACGTCTGCACGCGCGCACGTGTGCACGCACGTATTCATGCACGCTCTCACACACAATCTGGATTCGCCAGCGACTTTCCTGCCACCTCACGGCGCCTGGATAATCGAAATAAGGTGGTGCCGCCTGGCGAACGCCATTGAACTCATTTATGATGGTAAAATCGATCGACCGAAAATGGCGTTGACGGAAGACTGGAATCCTCTGGGTGACGTTTTCTATAGGTGCCGTTCTTTAGACACAGTCGTTAGCTGACATATGGTGGTCTGTTGTTGAAACATGTGGTTACATATATGGCAACGCGTCTGTTAGCAGTAGAAAAGTAAACAGAACTACCCCCGAATATCGCCCAGATTGGCTACTGCTGATGATTTGTTTCCCTTTCACTCTTTCACAGCCGGTGTCATTGTCATTGTCGTTGTCTCCCAATATGTACGTTCCACGTTATTGCAGACAAATTAGCATATTTGTAAACAAAAGATGCGAGTCGCATTTCAAGGTTTCCTATCACAAACCCTGGCAATATTCATTCAGCGATTCTGGAAAGGGGGTGTGGCTAGCTAGCTGTGGCATGGCAATCTAGGCCTAGTCGAGACCTGGTTATGCCACGGTTAGGCGTACGGTTGGCTATGCTATGCCTATGGACCTTGCCTTGGTCATGACACCTTGGGGAGAACTCCTAGGACATCACACCTGTGGTAGATTTACACATAAAGGCTGAAGGCTGTAGTACTAAACTGCATGAATAACTAATCACAACACCATCAGGCACACACACACGCACGCACGCACGCACGCACGCACGCACGCACGCACACACACACACACACACACACACACACACACACCTTAGTTATGTAGCAAGTGCAGGAATATACAAGACAGTTAAAAGCTATGTTGTTGTATATTACCAACATACATCAACACCCTCTTTACATACTAACAAAGCAACATTGACTCCATGCTATAGACCTGTGCCAACTTCTGTTTGCTCAGACCCAGAGGAGGGATTTGCACCTGGCAGTGACCATAGGTCAATATCCCCTTTGTTCTTTTGATCAGGTTCCAAGCTTACACCAGGCTATTCTGATCGCCAGGCTGTCTTTCAAGTTGAGCTGTCACACTTCCCCACAAGATCCTAATGATCTCTTCTGAGGGCAACATAGGCATTTTATTATGGGCAATATAGGCATTTTGTTATGGGCAATATAGGCATTTTGTTATGGGCAGCATAGGCATTTTATTATGGATCTTCTGGCTTACCTTAACAAACAAACATATTATGGCCTTTACCTCTGTATTTAAAAATATTTGTAATTGTATTTGAATCCTTCAAGAGTATTTGTGTTTAAATACATTTCAATGTATTTGACCCCATTTATGATATGAACAAAGTACACCTTGGCATACTATGCAAATACAAGGCAAATACGAGTGACATAGGAAGGATACAAAAACTCCACCACCTCAGAGTCCTCATGGCCCATGCCAGAAACACTAGGACAACTCATGATGTCGTGAAAAGGGCATGAATGTCCTTCTTCATCACCAGTACAGGGAAATTACATTTTTCATGCAGCGTTGTTGAATGAAATCATCTGGCGTCTGCCCCAAGATGTGTCTATGACTATCATGAACATTTTTTAGGCCTCTGAATTCTAAAAACACCCCAACCTCTCCCATGTTCCCCATTCACACCCTTCCCTTTCCCCTTTCTCTCTTGCACTGCAAGACACACATTTATGATCTTTCACTTTTTAACCACATGAAATGCATGTTATTTTCTCAGTTAATGTGTTATTCAGCTGCTCTTGTTGAATTTACAGGAAGCAGGAGTTGTATTCCATGGGATGGAATGTTGAAGTTGACCCTGAAAAGTTTCTTATAGCTGTCGCACCATATGGTGGACCTATTGGTAAGTATCTACCAGGTATATGTAATACAAAGTAATGAGGATTTCACGCTATTTGCTTAATTTTATTTTAATATGAGCATGCTTTGAGTTCACACTGGGTTTCAGCTATGACTTGTAATGTTTTGAATTACAAGATAAAAGGCATAAGTGTTTCTTAGGTACCTGTTTAAAAGGTTTTCTGGAACAAGTTCAATGTAATATCTTACCAAAGAGTAATGCAAGGATAAGAAATGTTATGTTTTGTTGTTGATTGCCGACTGGTGCGTCTGACTGTTTCACCAGACAACAGTTTACAGTAGTAACATTGTGTACCTGTGTTTGCCGTAGTAAGTATTTGTGCTTCCATGTTGTCTAATCTGAATCTGTAGAGCACAGTGGCTCAGGGGTAGAGCTTTGGACTCTCCACTAAGAGAATTCGGGTTTGAATCCTGTGCTGCGGTGTTAAAACCTTGGGCATGTTTTTTTCACTCTACAATGCACCAGTTCACTCACCTTTATTAACCCATTAGCACTCAGCCGATTTTAATGTGAAGCCTGTGCCTCCTAGATGTTTAAATATATTGCTTGCGCCACTGTCTTTGCTCTATCACCTTTATTATTCAATTCTCGCAATAGCATGTTGTATGCATGTTGTAGATAATAAAAGTACCTACACAGTGTTGTCAAAACTGTTGTTGTAACTTTAAAATATGTTGACCATTTCTTCATTGACACTAAGACATTTTGATTTTATTTGTAAAACAAATACTTTGTCTTTTTAAATGTCCAAAAACAAAAACTATTGCTGTAATTTTTTTGAAAAAAGCAGTAAATATTTTTGAAAACGGAAGTATCCAAAATAGCCACAATTTTATGATATACAGTGTATGTCTAGATAGGTGTCGCATTTATTGCATCTCTTAATCACTAAATGCAACCATGTAAACAGAATTCAAATGCTGTGCTGTATTTGTTGACTGACTATGGCCGACCTGAGAAGATTCAGGGTGACCGTCAATGCCCGACTTGAGTGCTAATCGTTTAATGAGTACCTGGCTAGAAACAATGGTGGATATGTGTACGAGCAGCCTTCGTGCATTAGTTGTAGCATATGGCTGGATGCTTCGCAGAAAAGTTGAGATGGTGTTTGATTGAACTGGTCTGCCAGGGAAGTAAAGTGTAAAGTGCTTTGATCAATCCTGAGGATTGGATACTGCGCTATATAAGAACTTACCTTTCAATCTTGTTAAATGACATATATTCACATATATCCTTTGTAGCACTGATGCGAAATGATCGGAACGTACCAAAGGCACAGCGTGTAGCTACAAAGCCATTTATCAACATCTACACATCAGCGGGCAGAGATATTGCACACTTCAAGGTCAGAAATCATATTTAACCTTACTGGTTGGGGTTTTTAAATAACTTATGCATACTTATGTACTGTGACCACTAACATGTTTTAAGTGGATTCAGGCACTATATAAATTCCTGTTCCATAAATGTATCAACT
The DNA here is from genome assembly GCA_025642075.2 of Ridgeia piscesae. NCBI lineage: Eukaryota > Metazoa > Annelida > Polychaeta > Sabellida > Siboglinidae > Ridgeia > Ridgeia piscesae. The sequence continues at coordinate 324,582 of JAODUO010000123.1, forward strand.
TAAAAAAAATTATCGCTTTTAATGGTAGTGTTTTAGAATGTGTGTATCTTACGGAAGAGTTCGTCCAGGTTGTTTAAAAACTTTACATTGTGTACAGTGGCATTGGGACCCAATTGTGTGCTACCATGTCCACATGTAATTACTTGGAAAAAAGAACAACATGCCATTGTGCCACTGCCACAACCTGTATATCACAGCGATCTTTGTGCTTTGTTAGGACACATACTTACATCGATAAAGAAGCAGTATCGATTATATATAAGAAAGTTCTAGTTTTCACAAAACTTGTAAACAAATAGAACAGATTATTTGCTGTTTGTGTGGCTGCTAGTAGCGTCAATATGTTTATTAATAAAATAATACAACTACATACATTGTACATACTTAATGTTTATGTATACATGGACTTTTTTTAGGTAATGCCTCATGTCTATTCCCGTTAAGTATGATGTGTTTATTGCCAGTGGGAGAGCGGTAGTGTCATCCACCTGGCCTGGTCCTGTAAGGAGGACCTTCTGTGCATACAGGACGATGGAGTCGTGCTCGTCTATGACATCTTTGGTAACATTAAGCGCCACTTCAGTATGGGGCAGGTAAGTCAGCAATCACCATGGAAACAGCTTCACTAGAGACCCACCCACCTGTCTTTTGGACAGGCAGTGTTAATTTGAAGTGGGTAAAACAATAAATGGACAGGTGGAAATTTAAGGATAAGTAAAGGTAACAAAATATTGGACAGGTAAAAAAATTAACAGATAAACAGAAAAGCAAAAAAACATTTGAATTATTGACTTGTTGCATGTGTAAATTAATTAAATTCGAAAGACATTGGTAGCAGCATTGGCTTAGCCAGAGACCTGTCTGCCTGTCTTGAAGACAGGCAGATGACTGATTAAGACTGGTAATTAAAACTGATTGGACTGGTGGATTTTAGAGGAGGCAAGCTGGCTACTAGATTAACTATTAGTCTAAAGGCCCATATTGATTACCATTTGCAGAAATGTCACATGCAAAATGGTCAGTATTACTTCACTGAATAGCTTAAATCATAGTTATGATACTGTCTGTCATAGAAATGCACTAAACTGGCCCATAATGATTGTGATTGTCATGAGTGGCTTTCATGCAAGCTGTTCTAAAAAAAAAAATTGAGCAAGTCAGGACTAGAAACATTATTTCTGGCCAAGGGCTTGTTTGGCAGTGTTGTGATGACTACCGGTAGGTTAATGGAAACTCCTTTGATGTTCAACCGATCTGCTTCTCGCATTCAAAGCAACTGGTTCAGCTGACTTCCTGCTAATAACTACCACAACTGGATGATTCTGGATGACAAACCAGATAGACTCTTTTCAGCATTTTTCTAAATAAAAAAAGTGTAATTTAGTAGCACAGCAGATTATGTATGATGGCTGTTTACATTGCAGAGTTAGTCTTGATTACTCAGACTCCGTGAGGTGGCAGCACTTTTTAGCCCCTCAACTCCTGGGGAATTAATGCTCTGCTAATGTTGCCACCAGGGCGGCCTTACCCTAGAATAGGGTAGAGATGCTGATTGTCTCTCAGGCTGACTATAAAATAAAACTAAAATAAGGATATATTTTATATAAGATAATACTATACTATTAAAAGTATTCAACATTAAACTTACATTCACACAAAATAAACAAAAATATAAATTTGCAGTTGTTTATGAAGCAGAAATTATAGCAGGATTAGCCACAATTACGCAGACTCTGTGAGGTGGCAGCACTTTCTAACCCTCACATGGATAACATTAAAAAGCCAGCTAAGTGACCAGACGGTCTTCTCGGCAAAGTTACGCAGCCAAGCGACAGTTGGTTAAGTGAGACTAATGCATTGTGTGTTTGTTGTGTGTAATGTGCAGGACGCCAAAGACCTTCACGTGATAGAGTGTCAGGTGTTCAACAGTTACCAGGGAACTGGCATAGCTGTGCTCACCACTACCTACAGACTGTTTGTCGTCAACAACATAGATGACGTACGAATCCGTCGTCTCCAAGCCATTCCAGGTACACGCACTTACCTCTGTCTTGCAGCACATCAATGTGTGATGTCACAGCACATCAATGTGTGATGTCACAGTACATCAATGTGTGATGTCACAGCACATCAATGTGTGATGTCACAGCACATCAATGTGTGATGTCACAGCACATCAATGTGTGATGTCACAGCACATCAATGTGTGATGTCACAGCACATCAATGTGTGATGTCACAGCACATCAATGTGTGATGTCACAGCACATCAATGTGTGATGTCACAGCACATCAATGTGTGATGTCACAGCGCGTCAATGTGTGATGTCACAGCACATCAATGTGTGATGTCACAGCACATCAATGTGTGATGTCACAGCACATCAATGTGTGATGTCACAGCACATCAATGTGTGATGTCACAGCACATCAATGTGTGATGTCACAGCACATCAATGTGTGATGTCACAGCACATCAATGTGTGATGTCACAGCACATCAATGTGTGATGTCACAGCACATCAATGTGTGATGTCACAGCACATCAATGTGTGATGTCACAGCACATCAATGTGTGATGTCACAGCACATCAATGTGTGATGTCACCCGTTGTGACGTATCTGCACGTCCCACTCTGTTGTTCACTCGGCTGTATAAACGAACACCTGGCGATAGACTGTGGTGGATATGTGTATGAATAATATTCACACATTAATTGGCGATTTATCACTGATTATTAATTAATGATTTAAATTCTTCCCAGATAAGTCCAGCTGGTGTTGGTTTGATCCTATGCTCTTTGTTATAATATAATAATTTTAATCTTGCCTGTATTTATGATTGGTGATTTGAACCAATACTATGCACTGTGGTTTTGCACTCATGAGATAACTGGTTATGACTTATGTCACGACCCCT
>JAODUO010000123.1:332500-407500 GCA_025642075.2 Ridgeia piscesae
GTGGGATTTATGTCTACTCTCAGATGGGGACATGTTGGAAACTATTCCAGCGTCACCCTTCTGGTAAATAATCGCTGCTCGGTAACAGGATGTGTCCATGACTTTCAGAAGCCATTGAAGACATCCTGAAGATTGGGTCGATGGCATCTGGAGCACTGTTGTATGAGGCTATCAAGGAATTTCAGGTGAGTATACAGAAAATGTGTAATGTATTACAGAAAGTGTGTAATGTATTAAACAAAGGGTGTAATGAATTACAGAAATGGTGTAATGTGTTACAGAAAGGGTGCAATGAATTACAGAAAGGGTGTACTGAATTACAGAAAGGGTGTAATGAATTACAGAAAGGGTGTACTGAATTACAGAAAGGATGTAATGAATTACAGAAAGGGTGTAATGTATTACAGAAAGGGTGTAATGAATTACAGAAAGGGTGCAATATATTACAGAAAGGGTGTAATGAATTACAGAAAGGGTGCAATGTATTACAGAAAGGGTGCAATGAATTACAGAAAGGGTGTACTTAATTACAGAAAGGGTGTAATGAATTACAGAAAGGGTGTACTGAATTACAGAAAGGGTGTAATGAATTACAGAAAGGGTGTACTGAATTACAGAAAGGATGTAATGAATTACAGAAAGGGTGTACTGAATTACAGAAAGGATGTAATGAATTACAGAAAGGGTGTACTGAATTACAGAAAGGATGTAATGAATTACAGAAAGGGTGCAATGTATTACAGAAAGGGTGCAATGAATTACAGAAAGGGTGTACTGAATTACAGAAAGGGTGTAATGAATTACAGAAAGGGTGTACTGAATTACAGAAAGGATGTAATGAATTACAGAAAGGGTGTAATGTATTACAGACAGGGTGTAATGAATTACAGAAAGGGTGCAATGTATTACAGAAAGGGTGTAATGAATTACAGAAAGGGTATAATGTATTAATGAAAGGGATTAATATGTTACAGAAAGGGTTAACTGTATTACAGAAAGCGTTTACTGTATTTCAGAAAGATTGTAATGTATTACAGAAAAGGTGTAATATATTACAGAAAGGCGTAATGGATTACAGAAAGGTTAGTGTATTAAAGAAAGTGTGTAATGTATTATAGAAAGGTTGTAACATATTACAGAAAGGCGTAATAGATTACAGAAATGATGTAGTGTATTACAGACAAGGTGTAATGTATTAGAAAAAAGGTGTAATGTATTACAGAAAGAGTGTAATGTATTACAGAAAGGCAGTCAACGAGCGGATGAATACATCCGGTTGATCCGAGAGACATTGGATGAGGCCGTGGCCCAGTGCATTGAGGCTGCGGGCCACGAGTGGGAACCGTCCAAGCAGAAGATGCTTCTTCGGGTAAGTCACTAACACTAGTGTGTTAACACATCAACGTCTGTATATTAACACACCAACATTTGTGTTTTAACCCTGCGACCCGCCAGCGAAAATCCTCTGTTGCGTACTGTTACAATAAAAATCATAACTCTGCAAATACTTATCATAAAAATATGAGTGAGGTATTATTTTACTGCCAAAGGAACTCTTTATTATAATAAAATTATACTATCTATATTATATTGGATAATCATGGTGATATTATTAGCTGAACATCATCCCAAAAATATGGGAAAAAACAAAGCATCATGTTCCCAAATCATTACTAAGCAGACAAATGTCCTACTTCCTGCCAGACAAATGTCCTACTTCCTGCCAGACAAATGTCCTACTTCCTGCCAGACAAATGTCCTACTTCCTGCCAGACAAATGTCCTACTTCCTGCCAGACAAATGTCCTACTTCCTGCCAGACAAATGTCCTACTTCCTGCCAGACAAATGACATGTTAGCTGCCAAATAACAAAAAAGAATCCAATCTGTTGAGAACTTTAATTGTTATGATTTTTTTCAAAAAAATTCTGATCGCTGCTACATTCGCCTCCAGTGCAAACTTGCGGTGCAAGTGGTGAAATGTTGTGCTGACAAATGGTCGATTTTTCACACCAAAAGGCATCCAAAGTCATCCTAACTATTTGAACATGTATAATAGCCATATTCATGAATACTGTCAGTTGTTTTGTCGAAACATAGACGCGGTAACTTTAGATAATCCAAAGTAAACATTTGAATTTGGAAAGTTCTTCGACACGAATGTCTGCCATCTTGTTCTTGACGCGATGTTTGAAAGCTTGGTTCTGATTTGCTGGACCAGTCTCACCCACATATTTATGTTTCCCAGATTGGGCAAGAAGAGAGCTTTCTATTGGTACCTTTATGAATGGATGCGTACATTTGTCACGGAAGGCATAGTAAACCACCCAAATTTGGGCATCAGCTGTGTCACATCTTTTGTCTGCCCGCGTGTATCTGGCTGTCATTCAATTCTTTCTTGAATAAATGTACGCCATCATGAAAATCTGTCAGCAATCCGATGATACCAGATGTGATACCCAGTTCAAATCAGGACCTTTCCCTGGTGTTTGTCTCTAAACAAGTCATAAGTTGCATGATAATGCACCAAATACATATGCTGTGGTGAGAGAAATGTTGGTTTTATTTTTACCCTAAACGAGAGGGGGAGAGGGGGAGAGGGGGAGAGGGGAGAGGGGAGGGGAGAGGGGGAGAGGGAGAAGGTAGATGATTACAGTGGGTTATACATTACATGAACAATTGGTAGACTCAATGCCCCAGACATTTGCTTGAATTATTTATTTGCAAAATATCTGCAAAAACACTGTGTATATGGAGCCTAGAATTTTGAAGGATGTCAAAGTCAGTGACTGTTATGTGTCTGTTATTATTTCCATCTAGAGGTCATCACTTTGTGTGGCAGTCCTGTTACACCCTGAATGGGTCACTTGTTATATTTGCAAAGTGTGACCCCAATAGTACAATAGCCCACACACAGGTGTCTCACCCTTGTGTTGACATTGGTTCCATTAAGTGTGTCCACTGCCTTTGTCTACAGAACAATGCCCTGACAATGACCACACAATGACCACACAGTGAGGACATGGTAGTTGCTAATCAGCTCTGGTGATTTCAAGTGCAACTGAGTCACACTAGTAGAACCCCCAAGTGCTGGTTCAGCTCCCTGGATCATAATCCCTTTCTGACACCTAGCCTTTAGGGTCAGTGGTCACCTATTGGTCAGACTGGACACAGTTGAGCAGCTCAGTCAGTGTCATGGTAGATGGATTGGGGACATGGTCATCCCTAGCACTGTCACTTGTGGATTGGGTCCCTGCCAGTGAGGTGCCTATCTCTGAGTGTTGCATTTGTTGGCAGGTGTTGCCTGGTTTAGTCTTCCGTTGGTTGTCAGTGGTGATTGTTCAGAAAGTTCAACAGATCACCAAATTCACCCGATGAATCACTGACTGACAGTGTCGTTGCACTCACTCAGTAGACATCTTGTGAATTGCCAACAACAACAACGACAACAACTTTGTAGTCATTACACTACAATGGCCGATATAGTGGACAGCATCAAGCAGAACTCTACGTCTTCCTCGGAGCTGCTGACTCTGCTGAGGAACCCAATGTTTGGTGAGCTGCAGGCGATGTTGGTGGACGAGTGCACTCAACTGACTGTTCCGTACACGCTGGTCCAGAATGGTGTACCACATCCAGATGGAGCCACTGGCGACGACGACCTCCTGGTGGAGGAAGCGACGCTTCAGGCGGAATTCCAACAGCTGGCGCCACTGGGAAACGCGAAAGTGACGCAACTGGAAAAGTTCTTCAACACACAGAATGCTGAGATCCTCACCCAGCGAAGCGACGCCATCAGCAATCTCCGCGCCAGTCGGCTGTCTCAGGGCAAGTTCGAGTACGAATTCCGCTGCATCAATCGTTACTATGACGACCACCAGAGACACCTGACGTGGCGCGTGACCACTAGTCTGAAGCTGTTGAAGGAAGCGTTACCCGCGGAAATGGCGCAGCTCGGCGGGACAACAAAAAAGACGAAGTCGCGGTTGTTGAATCCGAACGCCATCAGCATTATGATGAGTTGGTACGACAGACACGTCGAACATCCGTATCCGACGGACGAGGAGAAACATGACATGGCGATGCAGGGTGGTATCGGCGTGACACAAGTGAAGGCGTGGTTTGCGAACAAACGCAATCGTACGCTCAACACAAAGCCGAAACGTCAGCAGTTCCGACTGCAACAGCAACTAGTGTCGATCTGTGACAAGATGACAGTTGGCGCACAGGATGCGGGACTCGGTCACCGTGGTAACTACGACGGATATTCGTCACATGCAGTGTCGCCATCTTGTGTGTGACTTGTAACGGACTTAGAGTAAAATAAGTGTTTTATTTCACATCAATTGCCATTGACATTAGCACGGAAATTTTTTAAGAACATTATTTTGTCTGTGTGGACCACTCATTTACAGTTATAATCTTACTGGAGCTGGGCACAGACACAATGCATGTGAAGCCATACCGTAAACTGTTGTGTATATAGATCTATATAGGTTGTGGTTAGCCTATATACATATTTAATTGCCTTGATAATGGTCTAATTATTACCCGACTGTGAGTTTTGTGTGTATTTGGTTATGGCGTATATAGACGCTGTGTTTATGGATCAAGAAATAAATTGTCATATGTTCACATTACATGTTTCATTTTTTCGTCATTTGGTGGAATTATTCTCAAGGTTTTTAACAAGTTTGCCATCTAGAGCTAAACTCCAGATGGCATGTAAACAAGGAGGCCTTTGGGATATTGAGAGTTCAACTAAAATAATATTATTTCTTATGAAATTGTTCATGAATTAGTATCATACATAAAATTAAAAAATTTTTTTTTCTAAAATGCCACAAAGAATGTTATTATCTAAAATATGTTGTCTCTAAAAATAAATAAGTTAAATAAAAATTACATAAAATGTATTACATTAATAACAATGCATTCGTTATAATAATAAATTTATTTAAATAAATGTATGAATAAGTAACTGATTCACAAATTTTCTAGAGAAAGTTATCCACTCAGGTAAGCAATTTGCCTTTCATAATTGTTACTCACCCTCAGTGTAGCACTGTTTTATCCATGTCTTCATCACGTTAATGCCCATGATCGTCATGTTAATTATTCTGGCATTGGGAGTTTAAAGAATAGGATCCCAGCTCAGTGAGCACATGACAGTTTTTTCCCATTACCGTGCATAGAACGTTTCTTTCCCTAGTGCAGACACCAGAAAGAAGGGATCAACACCTGTTAGTATCTCTTCTGAAAGGCCGAGGCAATGTAGGGTGAACAAAATTACCCCAAGTTTCAACACAGCGACTGGACCAACACAAAACCATTGCCCGGCTGGCACCAGGTCAAACCCCATTTCCTCCAAACAATAGTCCAGTACTTGAACTGCTTGACCACTGTACCTTTTATCTTAACCTGATAATTCAAGACAAACAGAGAAGACTGTTTTTGCTTGCTACTCAACTGGTCATCTTAGCATTCATGTTAAGCTGTATTCCAATACATTCGCGTTTACTCTGAAGATGCATTCCTATCTTCATTTATATATTAACTGGAGCTTCCAGTTAACTTCCCACTTCTCTGCCATGTAAATGTGTTTATGTAGGCATTATGGACTCATCCACAAAGCATTGGAATAGAGCATAAGTCTGCAATTCATCACATATCTCGAATCAGGATTCACCAAACCCAAGCCTCAACCCACTTTACATCCCCTGCCAACCTCCAGTGTATAATTCTCTCATAAACACCAACAGAGCATTGCAACAGGGGAGGCTGTTATCACTGTTTAAATATTTTTTTTTATCTTAATTTCTGCTAACACTGGATGCAGCGGTCAAACTTTTCCACTCCATGTATACCACTTGGACAGTGACTGACCACTCAATTTATCCAGTGAGAAAAGTAAATTGGTATATCAGAGATCATCAGTTCAAGGGCACAAATTACCCTAGAAAGAGGCGAGCTAACCCCAAAACTTGGGAGGAGATGCATTTACAATGTCTCCGTATTAATATAATAGATGTGTAAATCAGTTTGTGGTGCTGAACAAAAAGAGCACACCATGTCATTGCATCCTCGCTCGCCAGGCGGCGCTGCAGCTGATTATGTCAGTACCAGCTCTTCTCTACCCCTGGCACGTCCCTTTCAAAAACTCATCTTTTAATGTCAGCCAATGAAACCACCCACAATGCATGTGGTCGGCCTCTGGTCATGTGATAGTCACATGCTGTTCATGTTACGTGCAATGTTTGGGATGTAGAAACAAAATATTTGAATACATAAAACCATTCAGCTGCTCATGCAATTTGGATTGGGGAGGTTTCATGCTGGAATTCCCAGAAATTATGCACCCGTCTTCAGACTGGGGCAAGTATTAGCGCTGTTCTCACGGGTGAAGTGTCATGACTGGCAACATAATAGACTAGTTCAGCTTGACTAAATTAAGCACTTCTCGTAAGGGATTTGTCAGGGGTAGTTGCAGGAGAAACAGCCTTGGCCTGCAAAGATGCACCGAGTCACCTTTTAAGCAACTTCCAACAGTTTAGGGATCCTTGAAAAAGTGAGCATACCATTTGTTCTGAAATTTTAATTTATATTCTTTAGCAGTGGGTGTACACATCATAGTTCACATTCAAATAAATTTCTTGTGTGATTTATGCATTATCTAACATAAAATAATTGGGACATTTATAGGTACCGGTATTTGATGGAAAATGTTGGTACAATTACCTAACGCATTTATTTTGTTGCATTTTCAGGCAGCGACCTTCGGCAAGTGTTTCCTCACGGACTATAGTCCTGACGCCTTCGTGAACATGTGTCAGATGCTGCGCGTACTGAACGCTGTCCGCGACTACAACATTGGCATTCCCCTCACGTACACGCAGTATCCTTGGCCCACTGTTCACAATCACACATGTCGTTTTACTTATGATAATAATAATATACTTTGTTTGATATAGCACCACGTCCATAATTGTTTGTGGTACTTTACAACATATTACTATTAAAATATATAAAAAGGAAACATTTTACAATAAGAAGAATACTAATATTTAAAATAAATATAGTGTATGTATATAAGTAACTAAAATGTGTAGCATTACTAAAAAAAAGTAAATCAATCAATAAATTACCTATTAGTCATAAAATACATAATAAGAATAATCAATCTAGCAAATAATTCCATAACAATAATACTGATAAATGAATTATATAATTCTATTGTATTGATGATAATAATAATACATAATTTAGTAACAGTAATGTTCATGTAGAATTACACTAATATGAAATACAAAAGAAATGCTATGTGATACATCTACATCTACCAGTGTTAACATGGTTATATAATGAATTATTTCTTAGTTAGCCAAGTTTGTGAGTTTTATTCAAAGACAGCAGGATTGCGTCATATAAGAGAATGGCCAAGATCTGGTGGTCCAAGCCCACGACTTAACCAGGAGGAACTGGCAGGAGTGGTCCAAAAAATTGCACTTTTCTAATAAATGTACTCCAAAGTAAGTGATAATTCTTACAAGATAACCAAATCTTGGAGCCAGTGAACAACATTTTCTATGTTATGACATTGGTTTGCCTTGTTGTTATTATTATAACTACCCCCGGGTAGCATTACATTTTATTGAGCGACATATCTCCAGGACCAGCCTGTTTTTTAATCGCATACAAACATTGTAAAAGTATATGGATTCATAAAATATAAATAGATGTATGTAAATATGATATTACCTTAAACAAAAATTTAATTACAAAATTATATGCTTTGTAATTAAGATACACATTTCTAACATATTAAGATATATGTAAACAATTATGGTATAGTAAAAAAAAAACATTTATGATATAATCTAAAAATAATAATAAATAAATAACATGAGATAATTAATTAATTTAATAAATTAATTCATAAGGTAAGCTCATAAGTGTCGTACCCAACAGTTCCTCTGTAGCAGTAAGCCAGCCTTGACCGCTCACATGTTGGAGAAACTCACCCTGCCTGTTCTCATTGACCGGCTGGTGTTGAGACGCCATTACTGTCTCGCCATCAGGATCTGCAACTACCTGAAGTTGCCCGAAGCGGAGGGCTCCAGTCGCATCCTTGCCCATTGGGCATGTTACAAGGTCAGTGTCTCAATAATAGGTCATTTATCATAGCAGTAGTTTTGTCATAATACTAATAATTGTAACACTTCTACAGTGCCCATATCCTTGGAAATTCAACTCAGAAGTGCAACAAACAAAATTATTTGGCGTTATCATAAACAGTGACAGGCAAAAGTCATAATTGCGGCATGGAACCACTAAACATTTATGGTGGAAAAGCAATTTCAAACAAATTTCTTTTGAGTTGTTTATGAAAGGTGGCTATAGTTTCAGAAGATATAATTGTAGTAGGGAGTTAATTCCAGAATATCAATAAGTTGTATAAAATTAATCATATTAAATTTGTTAAAGTGAATGACAATACATAACGTATATATATATATATATATATATATATATATATATATATATATATATATATATATATATATATATATATATAATTGTAAAGTAACATTTCACTATGTTAACTAAAATAATAATTAAACTAAAGGGTATATTGATAATAAGTGAGTGAAGATATTGTGTAAAATTTGTGTAAAAAGATAATAAATAAAAAATAAAAAAAAACTGACGGGTGTCTATGTATTAAAGAATAAATTATCAAAATATCTATTGCAATCGTAAGGTCAGAATTGTGAGTAGGGTTGATGGAAGAGAAGGTTCAGGTGTAGTCTCTCTGTGGCAGGTGCAACAGAAACATGTCCCAGACGAGGAAGTGGCCCACGCCATTGCGTCTAAGCTGGACGACATGTCAGGTGTGTCATACGCTGACATTGCCAATGGTGCCTTTGAAGGGGGTCGCGTCAAACTTGCACTGAAGGTGAGTCTATGTTGGGCTGCTCTGTAACTGTTGAGTTCATATTGGGCTGCTCTGTAACTCTTTGAGTTCATATTGGGCTGCTCTGTAACTGTTGAGTTCATATTGGGCTGCTCTGTAACTGTTGAGTTCATATTGGGCTGCTCTGTAACTGTTGAGTTCATATTGGGCTGCTCTGTAACTCTTTGAGTTCATATTGGGCTGCTCTGTAACTGTTGAGTTCATATTGGGCTGCTCTGTAACTCTTTGAGTTCATATTGGGCTGCTCTGTAACTGTTGAGTTCATATTGGGCTGCTTTGTAACTCTTGAGTTCATATTGGGCTGCTCTGTAACTCTAGAGTTCATATTGGGCTGCTTTGTAACTCTTTGAGTTCATATTGGGCTGCTCTGTAACTGTTGAGTTCATATTGGGCTGCTCTGTAACTGTTGAGTTCATATTGGGCTGCTCTGTAACTCTTTGAGTTCATATTGGGCTGCTCTGTAACTGTTGAGTTCATATTGGGCTGCTTTGTAACTCTTGAGTTCATATTGGGCTGCTCTGTAACTCTTGTGTTCATATTGGGCTGCTCTGTAACTCTAGAGTTCATATTGGGCTGCTTTGTAACTCTTGAGTTCATATTGGGCTGCTTTGTAACTCTTGAGTTCATATTGGGCTGTTCTGTTACTCTTGAGTTCATATTGGGCTGCTTTGTAACTCTTGTGTTCATATTGGGCTGCTCTGTAACTCTTGAGTTCACATTGGGCTGCTCTGTAACTCTTGAGTTCATATTGGGCTGCTCTGTAACTCTAGAGTTCATATTGGGCTGCTTTGTAACTCTTGAGTTCATATTGGGCTGCTTTGTAACTCTTGAGTTCATATTGGGCTGTTCTGTTACTCTTGAGTTCATATTGGGCTGCTTTGTAACTCTTGTGTTCATATTGGGCTGCTCTGTAACTCTTGAGTTCACATTGGGCTGCTCTGTAACTCTTGAGTTCACATTGGGCTGCTCTGTAACTCTTGAGTTCACATTGGGCTGCTCTGTAACTCTTGAGTTCACATTGGGCTGCTCTATAACTCTTGAGTTCATATTCGGCTGCTTTGTAACTCTTGTGTTCATATTGGGCTGCTTTGTAACTCTTGTGTTCATATTGGGCTGTTCTGTTACTCTTGAGTTCATATTGGGCTGCTTTGTAACTCTTGTGTTCATATTGGGCTGCTCTGTAACTCTTGAGTTCACATTGGGCTGCTCTGTAACTCTTGAGTTCACATTGGGCTGCTCTGTAACTCTTGAGTTCACATTGGGCTGCTCTGTAACTCTTGAGTTCACATTGGGCTGCTCTATAACTCTTGAGTTCATATTGGGCTGCTTTGTAACTCTTGTGTTCATATTGGGCTGCTCTGTAACTCTTGAGTTCACATTGGGCTGCTCTGTAACTCTTGAGTTCACATTGGGCTGCTCTGTAACTCTTGAGTTCACATTGGGCTGCTCTGTAACTCTTGAGTTCACATTGGGCTGCTCTATAACTCTTGAGTTCATATTGGGCTGCTTTGTAACTCTTGTGTTCATATTGGGCTGCTTTGTAACTCTTGTGTTCATATTGGGCTGCTTTGTAACTCTTGTGTTCATATTGGGATGCTTTGTAACTCTTGTGTTCATATTGGGCAGCTTTGTAACTCTTGAGTTTACATTGGGCTGATCTGTAACTCTAGAGTTCACATCGGGCTGCTCTGTAACTCTTGAGTTCATATCGGGCTGCTCTGTAACTCTTGAGTTCATATCGGGCTGCTCTGTAACTCTTGAGTTCATATCGGGCTGCTCTGTAACTCTTGAGTTCATATTGGGCTGTTTTGTAACTCTTGAATTTATATTGGGCTGCTCTGTAACTCTTGAGTTCACATTGGGCTCCTCTGTAACTCTTGAGTTAATATTGGGCTGCTTTGTAACTCTTGTGTTCATATTGGGCTGCTCTGTAACTCTTGAGTTCACATTGGGCTGCTCTGTAACTCTTGAGTTCACATTGGGCTGCTCTGTAACTCTTGAGTTCACATTGGGCTGCTCTATAACTCTTGAGTTCATATTGGGCTGCTTTGTAACTCTTGTGTTCATATTGGGCTGCTTTGTAACTCTTGTGTTCATATTGGGCTGCTTTGTAACTCTTGTGTTCATATTGGGCTGCTTTGTAACTCTTGTGTTCATATTGGGCAGCTTTGTAACTCTTGAGTTTACATTGGGCTGATCTGTAACTCTAGAGTTCACATCGGGCTGCTCTGTAACTCTTGAGTTCATATCGGGCTGCTCTGTAACTCTTGAGTTCATATCGGGCTGCTCTGTAACTCTTGAGTTCATATCGGGCTGCTCTGTAACTCTTGAGTTCATATTGGGCTGTTTTGTAACTCTTGAATTTATATTGGGCTGCTCTGTAACTCTAGAGTTCATATTTGGCTGCTCTGTAACTCTTGAGTTCATATTGGGCTGCTCTGTAACTCTTGAGTTCATATTGGGCTCCTCTGTAACTCTTGAGTTCACATTGGGCTCCTCTGTAACTCTTGAGTTAATATTGGGCTGCTTTGTAACTCTTGAGTTCATTTTGGGCTGCTTTGTAACTCTTGTGTTCATATTGGGCTGCTCTGTAACTCTTGAGTTCATATTGGGCTGCTTTGTAACTCTTGAGTTCATATTGGGCTGCTTTGTAACTCTTGTGTTCATATTGGGCTGCTTTGTAACTCTTCTGTTCATATTGGGCTGCTTTGTAACTCTTCTGTTCATATTGGGCTGCTCTGTAACTCTTGAGTTCATATTGGGCTGCTTTGTAACTCTTCTGTTCATATTGGGCTGCTCTGTAACTCTTGAGTTCATATTGGGCTGCTCTGTAACTCTTGTGTTCATATTGGGCTGCTTTGTAGCTCTTGTGTTCATATTGGGCTGCTTTGTAACTCTTGTGTTCATATTGGGCTGCTTTGTAACTCTTGAGTTCATATTGGGCTGCTTTGTAACTCTTGAGTTCATATTGGGCTGCTCTGTAACTCTTGAGTTCATATTGAGCTGCTCTGTAATTCTAGAGTTCATATTGGGCAGCATTGTGACTCTTGAGCCTGTCTTAGATCCTCTCTCACTAATAGGTCTGTATTGGGCTGCTCTGTAACTCTGAAGTCCATGTTGCTAATGGTATGACCTCTGACCCCTGTCTCCAGCTGCTGGACCACGAGCCGAAGGCAGCAGAACAAGTTCCTCTGTTGATGAAGATGAAGAAGGACGAGCTGGCGCTGTTGAAGGCGATAGAGAGTGGAGACACAGACTTAGGTGAGACCACTTACTTCATTACTTACCTGTGTAGGTCTGTTTGATTGTTGAGGCAAGGGATGTCAACCCTGTTGTGTGGTCTCTGTCTCATCATCTAGGCTTTTGTCATTTTCATCCCTTGGAGATTCCATGTGAGGGATATTTTTGGTGACATCTTTGGTAATTTTTAAGTTTGAAGTTTCCTATTTTCTATATCCTCACAGACCAGAGCTGAACATTTTGTGAGAAGTGGATATAAGTTAAGGAGAGTTGAAGAGTGCGAGAGTTCAAGAGTGCGAGAGTTCAAGAGTGCGTGAGTTCAAGAGTGCGTGAGTTCAAAGAGTGCGAGAGTTCAAGAGTGCGAGAGTTCAAGAGTGCGTGAGTTCAAAGAGTGCGAGAGTTCAAGAGTGCGTGAGTTCAAGAGTGCGTGAGTTCAAAGAGTGCGAGAGTTCAAGAGTGCAAGAGTTCAAGAGTGCGTGAGTTCAAAGAGTGCGAGAGTTCAAGAGTGCGTGAGTTCAAAGAGTGCGAGAGTTCAAGAGTGCGAGAGTGCAAGAGTTTGAGAGTGCGAGAGGGAGAGATTATTTTATGCAAAACCAATGTTCAATACTGTAGCACACAGATCCAGAATGAAAATATTTTTAAGCAGAAGAACTTATAAGAAAACACGTTGGTCATTGAGACCAGACTGGTCACTATGGTGCAGCCAGTCTGGGGAAGGTCATTGCAGATTTTGACTTTGATTTTACCTTTGCCAAATGTGATAGAACACAGGAGGCTAAACATGTTGTCTTTCTGTGTTATTTCAGTCTACACAGTCCTGCGCAATCTACGAGAGAACATGCCATCCGGAGACTTCCTTATGTGCATCCGCACGAAGCCAATCGCCTACAACCTGTTCATCCAGGTGGAGCCACCAGTCCCCACATACTGCTGTGTCGTGTTCAATGTGGCGGCATATTACAACACTATTATAATTATAAATGTATTGTAGTTCTTCTCTTGTTGTCAGGGGTGAGGTTGGCCATGATTACCATCATCTTTTCTTCGTCTTTTTTTTCCTCTCCTCACTTTTCTCCCACTGCGTTCTCCTTCACCAGTCTCCTGCTCCTGTCTGCTGCTCTTGTTCCCCATTCTCCTCCCACTCTTTCCAAATCTCTCTTAACGCAGTCCTCCCATCGTATTATCGGTCTTCCTCGCCTCCCTTTTCCCTCCACTTTCTGGACATCTGCTCTCTGGTATAAATAAATGATCACAACATTATTATAATGAATTAGTATTAATGATGCATGTTATTGTTAATTAAGAGTCCAAGTTGTAAAATTGGCCCATTTATTCAAGCACAGTTAGTGTGTGTTTAAATGTAGTTACCCTGTTTTATTCTGAGGATGCGAGAATTGCATATAGTGGGGCCACCTTGTGGGCCTTGTTTTCATTATGCACGCATTTCTACAGGATCACAAATAAATGACCTGTTTTCTTAATCGTGTTGTAGCAACTTACCACAATTAACTGAGTCAGTTGGGTAAACGCAGACACACACACTCTCATTGGTCTGTTCAACATATCTGTGTGTAGTGACACCTGGTGACTGATGTTGACATTGATATGTCTGCCTGTCACTAGTCTCCCGTAGCTGACTCTTGCTCTATCCAGAGAAGATAGTCTGGTGACATAGTCAGCTTACGATTGTTATCCATGTGATGGGCTAAAAAGTGCTGCCACCTCACGGAGCCTGGGTAATCGAGCCTAGCCTGTCACATGGTGAATGACTGTGACATGTGGCTGACATCTGAGACGTGACATCTTCCCACTGTAGGATTGCCGCCAGCAAAACAGGAAGATGCTTCAGGACCTGTACTGCCAGGAAGACTCCTTCCTGGAACAGGCCAATCTACGGGTGGTTGACAGCTACGACGAAGATGTAAGTGATTGACAGCTGTAACGACGATATGAATAATTTACAGCTATGTGGAAGATGTGAGTGACAGACATAAATAAATGACAGCTATAGAGAAGTGATTGATAGCTACGACGAAGATGTAAGTGATTGACAGCTATGACGAAGATGTAAGTGATTGACAGCTGTAACGAAGATGTAAGTGATTGACAGCTATGACAAAGATGTAAATGTTTGACAGCTGTAACAAAGATATGAATAATTGACAGCTATGTGGAAGATGTCAGTGACAGACAGAAATAATTGACAGCTATAGTAAAAATTTAAATGATTGACAGCTACGTGAAGATGTAAATGATTGACAGCTGTAACGTCCTCACAAGCCAGGGTTCATTACTACCCCTGGCCGATCATCTCCGTAAAGCTGGGGAGTGTACGCAGTCAAATTATACAATTATAGCAACTGACTTTGCCAGTGGTGACTGTGCCAGCCGTGGGAACAGTGCAAATACCCAAATACTCGCCCCAATATGAAGACGGAGACACAGCTGGTGGGAATCCCAATATTGTGACCCATTCACGTCCTAAACATTGCATAAAACATGAGCCGTGTGTGGCTGATATCACTCATTAATCATAGTCATTTGATTAGCAGAAGGTATTACCCAAAACAGAGGCCAGGTGTCGTACAAAATAGGCACCTGGTGGTAGTTCAACCCTGGGTCCAAAATTTACATAATTTTTTAAAAGAAATTTGGACCAGCAGGTCCAAAATATCAGATATTTAGATTTAAAAAGATTTAACAAGATTGCCACCTAGAGATTCAACTCTAGATGGTAGGTGGACTAGGAAGCCATTTGGCTTATCGAGAGTCCAACCTATCTATCTAAGTATACCCCGCCCTTCTTAGGTATATGTCGATTTTTTTACCTACCCTGTGACAAAAAGTGCTGTTCTACCATATGTAAAGTCGAGGTTTTATAGCCAAATTGCAGTTCTTTTAATTATAAATTTAAAACGTTAACAATGGAAGGTTCGTTAATTCAGTGTTGTACCACAGGCAGAAACTCACTTATCTTTGAGACAACTGATGTTGTTGTCTCGTACCTTTCAGAGCCTGGAGACTCGACTCAGTTGTCTGCTGTCTGCCCACGAAGGCTACTCCAAGGCCAAGTGTGACTGGGCTACCAAGGTAATTGTAAAACAATGATAGTCTGCCTGAAATGGACATAGAATGGGTACTTACGTTGTGTTGCTCCCTCTGTGTACTTTGCTTTGGGAGCCAATCTTTCCAGGGTTCGTCTGTCACCCCACAAAGAACCCAGACATGATTGTTTCATTACTGGGGACTAATGATGCAGGTGGTGCTGCTCTACAACTTGGGCCTTGTGCCGTCAACCGTCAGTGTGCCATTACTTCATTACCCCGCATTCATTCATTATATCCAGCATTTGTTAACACATGTTGTATATATGCCTTATACTAATAACAGTTAGTGTCTAAAAGAGTTCAAAGATGAACTCAAAAAAACAAGACTGCGATAATGTCACAGGCTAAAGTTACGCCCCTAGTGATTCTGTAGATTCCCCGTTCCCTGAATGTTGTTATACTTCACAACGATATGCTTGTTTTACATGATTGTTACAAGTAAAACATGCATTTATACATGATTGTTACAGGTTATTTAACTATGGTTGTATGGTGATTTATGATTGTGTGGTCACTGTGATTTTGTGTGGTCAATTTGTGGTCATGTTGTTTTTCGTGGTTGTGGGGTCACTCTGTCACTGTGTGGTCACTATAGTTGTGTGGTCAATCCATGGTTGTGTGGTCTCGGTTTTGTTGTGTGGTCTCTCCATGGTTGTGTGGTCCTACTGTGGCTGTGTGGTCTCACTGTGGATATGAGGTATCTCTGTGGTTGTGTGGTCTCTCCATGGTTGTGTACCCACTCTGGTTGTGTGGTCTCACTGTAGTTACAAGTGTGGTCTCTCCAATGTTGTGTGGTCACTCTGTGGTTGTGTAGTCTCACTGTAGTTACAAGTGTGGTCTCTCCAATGTTGTGTGGTCACTCTGTGGTTGTGTAGTCTCACTGTAGTTACAAGTGTGGTCTCTCCAATGTTGTGTGGTCACTCTGTGGTTGTGTAGTCTCACTGTAGTTACAAGTGTGGTCTCTCCAATGTTGTGTGGTCACTCTGTGGTTGTGTAGTTTCACTGTAGTTACAAGTGTGGTCTCTCCAATGTCGTGTGGTCGCTCTGTGGTTGTGTAGTTTCACTGTAGTTACAAGTGTGGTCTCTCCAATGTTGTGTGGTCACTCTGTGGTTGTGTAGTTTCACTGTAGTTGCAAGTGTGGTCTCTCCAATGTTGTGTGGTCACTCTGTGGTTGTGTAGTTTCACTGTAGTTACAAGTGTGGTCTCTCCAATGTCGTGTGGTCGCTCTGTGGTTGTGTAGTCTCACTGTGGTTACAAGTGTGGTCTCTCCAATGCTGTGTGGTCACTCTGTGGTTGTGTGGTCTCACTGTAGTTACAAGTGTGGTCTCTCCAATGTTGTGTGGTCACTCTGTGGTTGTGTAGTCTCACTGTAGTTACAAGTGTGGTCTCCAATGTTGTGTGGTCACTCTGTGGTTGTGTGGTCTCACTGTAGTTACAAGTGTGGTCTCCAATGTTGTGTGGTCACTCTGTGGTTGTGTGGTCTCACTGTAGTTACAAGTGTGGTCTCTCCAATGTTGTGTGGTCACTCTGTGGTTGTGTGGTCTCACTGTAGTTACAAGTGTGGTCTCTCCAATGTTGTATGGTCACTCTGTGGTTGTGTGGTCTCACTGTAGTTACAAGTGTGGTCTCTCCAATGTTGTGTGGTCACTCTGTGGTTGTGTAGTTTCACTGTAGTTGCAAGTGTGGTCTCTCCAATGTTGTGTAGTCACTCTGTGGTTGTGTAGTCTCACTGTGGTTACAAGTGTGGTCTCTCCAATGTTGTGTGGTCACTCTGTGGTTGTGTAGTCTCACTGTAGTTAAAAGTGTGGTCTCTCCAATGTTGTGTGGTCACTCTGTGGTTGTGTAGTCTCACTGTGGTTACAAGTGTGGTCTCTCCAATGTTGTGTGGTCACTCTGTGGTTGTGTAGTCTCACTGTGGTTACAAGTGTGGTCTCTCCAATGTTGTGTGGTCACTCTGTGGTTGTGTAGTCTCACTGTGGTTACAAGTGTGGTCTCTCCTTGGTTGTGAAGTCTCCATGGCTGCATGGTCTCACTGTGGTCGTGGTTGTGGTTCCACAGCAAACGGAGGAGCAGATGCGACTGCTGCGGTTCCAACGTCAGTTGGAGGACGAGCTGAAGGACCAGTACCTGGACCTGAGTGTGCATCAGACCATCTACAGACTGGTCCTGCAGAACAAACACAGACACGCAGAGAACATGCGGCGAGAGTTCAAGGTGCCAGAACGGAGGTACGGGCAAATAACCCCCCCCCCCCCGTCTCTCAAGTCTCCAGACAGTTTCTGTGTTCGTTTGTCGGTCACTGGTCTCACTTCTACTTTACTTGCCTGTCTTCCCTCCTGGGGCATAGGCCAACAATAGCAGCTTTCCAGTGTCCTCTGTCCTGGGCTATTTTCTAGAGCTGTTTTCATGCGTAGTCCATCCTGCTGGTGTCTGCTTCTAGTTCTCAGTGCCAGGAGTTCCTTGAGCGCCGTCTTCTTCTCTTTTCCTGTCATGTCTACCTCTTCTTACACACACGTGTCCAGTGCCTTCTGTGTGTACAACCCTCACCACCCTTTCCCCCTCTGTTATGTACCTGTCACCCTTTATCTCTCTTTCCTCGTCACCCTGTCGCCCTCTTCTGGGTCCTTCTCCCCTTTCTCTCATACTCACCCTATTCCCTGCCCCCTTCTCACCCCTTTACTCTTGTCCTCTCCCTTACCCTCCCTCTCTAGCCTTCTCCATCTCTCACTTCCCGCACCACTTCATATCACCCTCCTTTCCGTCTCTCACCTTTTTTCCACCACCCTCTCTCCCTCCCTTCCCTGCTCCCTAATTCTCCTTCTTTTTCCTATCCTCCCCTGTCCACTTAGTTGCAGTCCCACCCTCCTGTCCGCCAGTCCCCTAAATTATATTACAAAGTATTTCAAGACGTATTAGTTTATTCCTAACTATGTGTCTCTTCTATTATACAAGCAAGTGTGGAATTCTCTAATTAATACTGTTGCTGCATTTAGACGTAAATGCAACGATCTTTTATTTAAGAAATATCTACTTGTGGACCATCTCTCTTAACTATATTATATGTCAAGATATGTTCTTATGTTATATTTTGTATATGAATTTGTAACAAGTATTTAAATAAATATTATGTGTCAGGGGTAAATTGACAAAAAGTCATTGACTTCAAATTTACCCCTTTCAAACATTGTATATTGTAGCTAATTTTGCCTGTTTGTATTGTATTTGTTGTTGTTCTGAGTACAATGTTCTGTATATAAAATTTTATATATATATATATATATATATATATATATATATATATATATATATATATATATATAAGAGCCTTTCACCAAATCCCAATAAGTTTCTAATGGTGACTGGCCACTGGACGTGAATGCCTTGTTTTTGTTTTGTTTTGATGTTGTTTTGTTTTCTTGTTTTTCCCCGCAGGTACTGGTGGCTAAAGATATCTGCACTGGCTCAGGCCGGAGATTGGCTCGAACTGGAGAAGTTCTCCAAAAGCAAGAAATCTCCGATTGGATACGAGGTGTGTCTTATTTGGTAACACGAATCAATTCACAATATTATTACATCCGTGCGTACTGTGTTACTGGTTGAGTAATCAACTTTCAGACTATATGTAATATATGTTGATGCTTAAGAAATGATGAGTTACTGGCAGTGCAGTATTCAGTGATCACAGCAGTGACAACACCTGGGGTGTGTGACTGAAACGGTTAAAGCGAGAGTGACAGCTCCTAGATTTTACTCTTTCATCTAATATTACGTTCTTTTGACTACAGCAAGCACGTTGAAGGTTTACTGCCAGCCGATCTGTGTCTAATTACTTTATTAAGCTGGGAACAATGTTCGCAATTTGACAAATTCCACCTGCAGTACGTTCAAATGATAAACAATACATCCAGTTTCAAAACATAATTCATTGGGAATAAGGATGAGGTGTGTAGAGTTACCACCACCCGGGGTAACTGCAGTAGCTTTTGATGTTTAACTTTCCCACGTTCTAGGCAGCAAATGTCCCGTTATAAATTCCTGCACGAACAATTCTTAGCATAGGAGCTGGCACCCCCCCTTCAATATGGCCATGTGCAAGAAAATGAATTACAGTTTAATATAACGTAATGAGACCTCTGCTATATGATGAGCGATGTGGGCCACCTCGCTGTTTTTATAAGCCACCTCAGGTCTCAGGTGGTTATCTCCAGACAACCCAAACTTGGGCTAACGCAGGAGTTGTCCTTCTCTAGAATTAGTGAGTCCACTACAGATTACACATTTACCCTCTGTGTGGGATCTTTTACTTCCCCTGGCATAGACACCAGATAGAAGGGACCACCGGCTTTTAGTGTCTCTTCCGAAAGACACAGGCAAAAGTGGGGTGAACGAAATTGCCTAAGTTTCGAAATGGCGGTAGGTGGGATTGAACCACCGAACCCTCAATTGACAGTCTGGCGCTCTACCGTGTGACCACCGCTCCCCACCTTTGTTTAAGGAAACAAACCGAGTGCCATGAGTGACTGTAAGAGTCTCACACGTGTTTATTGTTGTTGCAGCCGTTCGTTGAAGTGTGTATACAGAACAAGAACAGGTTTGAGGCCCAGAAGTACCTGTCACGAGTTCTACCCGATAACAAAGTCACTTGTTACATAAAAACTGGGTAAGCACATGGTAAAAATAGCCAAAAATATGAATTTAATTCAATAGGTGAATACCATTGCATTGTTTTCTTGTTCTTTTACCTGAAACTACTACATTGGGAGATGAGAAGATTGGCGTTGTCAGGTTCACGGCTGCAAAAACAATTTTACAATCACATTTCGGTTTGTCACGTGTCGTATAAAAATAATTCACGTCCATGATCATGATGAATATACATGTACCGTATACTTTGGTGGCATTTCTGGCCTGTAAAGTTACTTGATCTGTTTGCTAAATACATGTGTTATTAAACAATGATTAATATTTGATATGATTCTTGTGATATTCATCTTTTAATGGGGTCTCCTGACCATTTTACTTTGCTCTATTCTAATATATACATGTAAAAATAATGGTCAAATAAGAAGTTCATTTTTTGTACATGTGTAACGTATCCCTTTTCTTTTATGGTGTAACCTAAGTACAATTGTATTGTCTTTTGCAGACAACTGGAGCAAGCGGCAGAGATAGCCTTTGAGAGGAAGAATGACGAAGAGTTGTCTACTGTTCTGGCCAAGTGCGGCACCACCAACCGCGGTCTCACGGAGAAGATCCACACCATGAAAGTGCAACTGTCTAGCCACAGGTAGCAGGATCCACTCTATGGAGGTGCAACTGTCTAGCCGCAGGTAGCAGAATCCACTCTATGGAGGTGCAACTGTCTAGCCGCAGGTAGCAGAATCCACTCTATGGAGGTGCAACTGTCTAGCCGCAGGTAGCAGGATCCACTCTATGGAGGTGCAACTGTCTAGCTGCAGGTAGCAGGATCCACTCTATGGAGGTGCAACTGTCTAGCCGCAGGTAGCAGAATCCACTCTATGGAGGTGCAAACTGGGTCTTTAAGCCGCAGGTAGCAGGATCCACTCTATGGAGGTGCAACTGTCTAGCTGCAGGTAGTAGGATCCACTCTACGGAGGTGCAACTGTCTAGCTGCAGGTAGCAGGATCCACTCTATGGAGGTGCAACTGTCTAGCTGCAGGTAGCAGGATCCACTCTATGGAGGTGCAACTGTCTAGCCGCAGGTAGCAGGATCCACTCTATGGAGGTGCAACTGTCTAGCCGCAGGTAGCAGGATCCACTCTATGGAGGTGCAACTGTCTAGCCGCAGGTAGCAGGATCCACTCTATGGAGGTGCAACTGTCTAGCTGCAGGTAGCAGGATCCACTCTATGGAGGTGCAACTGTCTAGCTGCAGGTAGCAGGATCCACTCTATGGAGGTGCAACTGTCTAGCTGCAGGTAGCAGGATCCACGCTATGGAGGTGCAACTGTCTAGCTGCAGGTAGCAGGATCCACTCTATGGAGGTGCAACTGTCTAGCTGCAGGTAGCAGGATCCAC
The DNA here is from genome assembly GCA_025642075.2 of Ridgeia piscesae. Taxonomy (NCBI): domain Eukaryota; kingdom Metazoa; phylum Annelida; class Polychaeta; order Sabellida; family Siboglinidae; genus Ridgeia; species Ridgeia piscesae. The sequence goes on from JAODUO010000123.1 coordinate 353,860, forward strand.
TCTATGGAGGTGCAACTGTCTAGCCGCAGGTAGCAGGATCCACTCTATGGAGGTGCAACTGTCTAGCCGCAGGTAGCAGGATCCACTCTATGGAGGTGCAACTGTCTAGCCGCAGGTAGCAGAATCCACTCTATGGAGGTGCAACTGTCTAGCCGCAGGTAGCAGGATCCACTCTATGGAGGTGCAACTGTCTAGCTGCAGGTAGTAGGATCCACTCTATGGAGGTGCAACTGTTTAGCTGCAGGTAGCAGGATCCACTCTATGGAGGTGCAACTGTCTAGCTGCAGGTAGCAGGATCCACTCTATGGAGGTGCAACTGTCTAGCTGCAGGTAGCAGGATCCACTCTATGGAGGTGCAACTGTCTAGCCGCAGGTAGCAGGATCCACTCTAGGGAGGTGCAACTGTCTAGCTGCAGGTAGTAGGATCCACGCTATGGAGGTCCAACTGTCTAGCAGCAGGTAGCAGGATCCACTCTATGGAGGTGCAACTGTCTAGCTGCAGGTAGCAGGATCCACTCTATGGAGGTGCAACTGTCTAGCTGCAGGTAGCAGGATCCACTCTATGGAGGTGCAACTGTCTAGCTGCAGGTAGCAGGATCCACTCTATGGAGGTGCAACTGTCTAGCTGCAGGTAGCAGGATCCACTCTATGGAGGTGCAACTGTCTAGCTGCAGGTAGCAGGATCCACTCTATGGAGGTGCAACTGTCTAGCTGCAGGTAGCAGGATCCACTCTATGGAGGTGCAACTGTCTAGCTGCAGGTAGTAGGATCCACTCTATGGAGGTGCAACTGTCTAGCCGCAGGTAGCAGGATCCACTCTATGGAGGTGCAACTGTCTAGCCGCAGGTAGTAGGATCCACTCTATGGAGGTGCAACTGTCTAGCTGCAGGTAGTAGGATCCACTCTATGGAGGTGCAACTGTCTAGCTGCAGGTAGTAGGATCCACTCTATGGAGGTGCAACTGTCTAGCTGCAGGTAGTAGGATCACTCTATGGAGGTGCAACTGTCTAGCTGCAGGTAGCAGGATCCACTCTATGGAGGTGCAACTGTCTAGCTGCAGGTAGTAGGATCCACTCTATGGAGGTGCAACTGTCTAGCTGCAGGTAGCAGGATCCACTCTATGGAGGTGCAACTGTCTAGCTGCAGGTAGTAGGATCCACTCTATGGAGGTGCAACTGTCTAGCTGCAGGTAGTAGGATCCACTCTATGGAGGTGCAACTGTCTAGCTGCAGGTAGTAGGATCCACTCTATGGAGGTGCAACTGTCTAGCTGCAGGTAGTAGGATCCACTCTATGGAGGTGCAACTGTCTAGCTGCAGGTAGTAGGATTCACTCTATGGAGGTGCAACTGTCTAGCTGCAGGTAGCAGGATCCACTCTATGGAGGTGCAACTGTCTAGCTGCAGGTAGTAGGATCCACTCTATGGAGGTGCAACTGTCTAGCTGCAGGTAGCAGGATCCACTCTATGGAGGTGCAACTGTCTAGCTGCAGGTAGCAGGATCCACTCTATGGAGGTGCAACTGTCTAGCTGCAGGTAGTAGGATCCACTCTATGGAGGTGCAACTGTCTAGCTGCAGGTAGTAGGATCCACTCTATGGAGGTGCAACTGTCTAGCTGCAGGTAGTAGGATCCACTCTATGGAGGTGCAACTGTCTTCATGAAAAAGAACAGAGGCCAGTGAAGTCTGTTTCAGATTCATGGCTGTGAGAAGCCTAGGCACTAGATGAACAATATCAAAAACATCAAACCTCTGCTTGATGAAAAACTTTCAGTTCACGGCAACTTGCTGTATTATGTTGGTCGTACCTGACATAGTCAACATTGATGTATGTATGTGTGTATGTGTGTATGTATGTATGTATGTGTGTGTATGTATGTATGTATGTGTGTATGTATGTGTGTATGTGTGTATGTGTGTATGTGTGTATGTGTGTATATATGTATGTGTGTATGTGTGTGTGTATGTATGTGTGTATGTATGTATGTATGTATGTATGTATGTATGTATGTATGTATGTATGTATGTATGTATGTATGTGTGTGTGTGTATGTATATGTATGAGTGTGTATGCACGTCTAGGGACTACAAGTATGCATGCTCATAATCATGCTTTACACCCAAGTCTTATTAGGGGTTGAAGGGACCCCACGGCTGGGGTTCCGTGGTTCATAACAACACTTATACATTAAAACAGATTAGTGAATGTAACATGTGATTTTGCTACAATAAACATCTATTATGATTTATGTGCTACCGTTTATTCATCGTAACTGAAAGTAAAGGTAGTGGCAAAGCCTTACAAGCACATACAGTCCTTAGGATTATCCAAGGCAGTCCACACTTTAGTCCCTGACAGACCTGTTCAAAACTTCAATCTATCGGTGTTTAGGGCAAGAATATCAACACCAATCTGTTAAATGACAGGAAAACTCCCACGCTCCATAAGCAGCTCCTAGTCCAACAGAGGGCTCGGACACTCACAAATCACAAACCAGCTTTAGTTCAGGACCTGCTGTGGCTGTTGTCCCTAAAAATGAACCTGGAGGTTTTTTCTGGGTCTCTACAGACAATCACATCGAATTAATTCAAAAATGGAAAACAAGCTTTGGACAGACGCCATACTTTGATATAGTTTATCAATATTTTATACATATTATTTAAATATCTTAGTTTATCACTTACAATTTCTTATATAATGCAGTATCCTGTCCTTGGGATTTAACAAAACCCTCTAATAATCTTAATTCCGTGGCACACCTGTTGTTCAATAAAACACAACCTCGATTTATATAGGAAATTTCAGCCATACTGTCATTACTACACAAATAATATACATACACAAACATGTATGTATTTAATAATCTATCTATGGAAGCTGTCTTTAGCCAGGTATTCAATTAAACAGCTGAGTGAACTGGAGCAACGTAGGGTGAACAAACTCACCCACTGTTAGAAACAGACGCAGAGGATTTTGACCCCGGTTTCTGGATATAAATGATGTGAAAAGCATGTTGTGTCAGAGTGAACTGAAACTAAGGTTTCTCAATTGTTGACAGTGTACACATTTACTTATCAAGAAACTTGATTTTTTGGGTCTGAATTGAACTGCTGAAGAAGGCCAATATGTACAGACCACACGTTTCTGGACAGGTAATTGTGTACACGGACATGCTGTGTATTACATAGAATCATGCCACGTTCACGTTTCAGATCAAAACTTTAATGTGATGCCATGCACAACAAGGAAAGTACATCACCATGTCAATTCATCCGACATAAGAAAATATGCCCCATTATTTTATTCTGTCGTTAGCAAATTAAATATATGTATGTTACCACAGAAATTACTTAAACTGAAATATATTAGACATGATATTTCCAAGCCGGACAGCTAAACTTACATACCCCAGGTAGTCAAACAATCATAAATAAAAACACACAAATCAACAATTATTAACTGCTAGCTGAATGCCACATGTACCACGTGTGTATCCATAATCAAGTGAACATATATTACGGGAAACCAACACAGTCCATAGTTTGGCTTACACACTGAATGCTCTATACACATTCACAACTCATAAACACAAACTGCAAATTCACCCATATTTAACCTCAAACACATAATAACTGAACTTGGGAAATAAATTGCATGAAGATATAACTTAGCATTTATCGGACATACTGTACCAATAATATACCAGAGATAAACGTTATTAAGCGAAAATTTTGAATTTGCGTCAATTGTCCAACAGCATCAGGTTTTCATTTATCTGCATCAAAACATAGTGAATATTGGGGGGGGGGGTTGAGCTCACCAAAACACTTCAACAGTACTGTACCCCTGCCAAAATATCGGGGATTAAACATACCTCCAGCCTATCATAAAAATATTCAATAATTCACATAATTTGCTATCGTACATATTGCAATAGGAGCTTAGGATTAGGAAATAAGTTATCAGTATTTTTATTTTAAAACAGGTTCACCAAGAGAGTCCAGCTTTGTTTCTCCAGTAGGTGGCGTAACAACACAAAGTATGTGATCAACTCAAAATAACATTTGTGTTCTTTGAAATAAAATACCAGTTGGGATATCAGATCCATAGACACAAATTACCACAGAAAGAAGTGACTTTATTTTGATACTTACACAGAGACACATGCAGAATGCCCCTCCCCAAATGTGCATATTATTACACAGATGATAATGATGAAATTAGTGCATGTAATCCCACAGGTAAATTACTAAAAATTGTATCACTTCCTACACAAGCATTTACCATGTCACAAATGTCCAAAATATGTATACAATGCTTTGGTTCTAACCAGTTCAAACATTGTCTGCTTGCTGCTCGATACAGAAAGTAATAAAACAACAATGTTTGCAACCAATGCAATATCAACCTATATGTCACAATTTAACTGACAGCTGATACTATAGCAGAACACTTGAAGCAGTCATAAATACTATTCACTTCTGAAATGTCAGATGTTCCAAAGAAACATGCTTAGAAAACAGAGACAAGAGACATTTCAAAACGTTGTTATCAAAACAATCCTGTAAAAACACTATTTATCATTATTAATGAACGCACTATAAATGATTTCACAATGACAAAAGTGGCATAATTCAAACAGGTAAAACTTTGCAAATAAACACTGCCAACAGTGTCATAGACTGGGAACATAAAACATCTGACACTGATCATTCTGAAGTTTTGATAATTCTTCTGTATTTCAACACTGACAGCAATCATTTTAGTATAAATTTCATCACTGATAGCCATTCTTGCCACTAAATAAATGTCCAGCCTAATGACCAAAAATCCTGACAGGGATCACTGACGAATTATAATAAAAATGGTTAGACAATACAGAGTTCATGCACAAGCCAAACCACGTTCTCAGAAACAACTAATGTCACGTCATTGTTCACCATTAACACTTGCTTAAACACTAAATGCCACTTTGTGTGTGAACTGACCACAACTGTTCCATTCCAGTTCCCAGAAATTCCTGTATGAACTGAAGAATGCTGCCTATACTACTAGTATTAGTACCTGTTTACATGGTAAAGTAGGAGTAATATACAAGACCAAATGCACTGGTGGTGAACCATGCAGTACAGATCCACCAACACAGGAACGAGAACAGTCCCCGGAACCAAACTGGTGTGAAGATAATCTGTAGGTTCCTCAGTGCAAACGAGAACTGTGCGGCCGACGTTGCAATGGTCGCCTCCCCATCCACTGGCAACGGAGGTTGTTTAATTGAAATCGTGCTGGTCCTGTTGCTGGCAGCTGAGTGAATTCCGAAGGCGTCGGCCCACGAGAACTCGCCCAGAGTCTTCCACATAAACGTGCAATAGAGCAAAAGAATCAACGGCACGACGTACTGCAGTGCGACGACGCAGAGATAATAGAACACACGCGCAACCCTCTTCTGCAGCTCAAGCGAACTAATCCGACCCGCCTCTTTCTTCAGCTCTTCCATCTTTGCGCAGGCCATGTTCAGGTGAGATTGCAGGTGCGTCCAGGTGAGGCAGAAGCGAAGAATGCAGAAGGCGATCACGGCAATGATCCGGGCTGCTTCGAATGTCTGAGGTTTAATTCGATGAGGCGAACTGTTGGTTTGTGTGTAAACGAGTTGCTCCCTGATCACCGGTCGAACCCACATGACCGACAACAGCAGCGGGAACACCATGTTGGTGTACAACAACGCCTGCAGAAAGGGTCGCTCCCGGGCATACTTCAGCGAATCCAAATGCATCTTAGCAAGTCGCAAGCCGGGGAAGCTAAGAAATGAACCCAACAGTGCAGCTATTATTGCCAGCATGATTCTAAAAGTCAACAATGATGCAGGGCCTTCGGAGTCGATGCCTTGCTTCGCCAACATCTCCTTTGCGCCTGCCGAAAAGTTCCTGTATGCGGCATCGAGTTCAAACTCCAGTATTTCGTCATTGAGGATGAGAATGACCATGGCAAAGACGAGGAAGAAGAGTCCGAGAACGACGCAGATGACCCACTCTCCACCCCCATCCCTGCTGAAGTACATCGCAGTAAGAGAGTAGAGCACCTTAAGACAGAACCCTATCACCAGCACTGCCCACATCATACTCAGATTGTACTCATTCCGTGGCTGAATCATTGTGTAGTAGGCCTCCGTCGCGACGTAGATAAACAGAGCGCAAAATGCAAAGTCAACAAGCCACTGGAACTCTGCGTAAAACTTCATCGGGATCACATCGATTGGCTGCACTTTGGCTGGTTCCAACTGTATGTCAAGGCTCTTCGGAACGGTGAATGGTTCGTCTTTGGCCGCATATTTCTTGTAGTTCTTGCGACCTTTGTTCTTTGAGTATCCAGACGCTGGCATGCCAGTGAGGCTGCGAAGTTCGTCGTCCGTCGGATGCAGGTAGCGCACCAGCCGACTCGTCAGTATCCAGCTGGCCAATGAGAAATGGGGAGACAACTTAGCTAGCACGCTCGCCATCACCATGCTAAACACTAGTTGCACGCCCAACACAGACATGATGCTTGACACGATCACACGCTAGTCAGAGCTGTAACAGAAAGACATACTTGTAAGCGTATAATTAAAGGAAATAAAACACCTATTGCTTGTTTCCATATTACATTACATGCTAGATTTTGAGTTGAAATGTGTCAGAATGCATTATTCCAATGTAATACAAACACTAGTATAATCTTATGGTTCCACAAGAATGATTTGTTTTGACAAATTTAGGCTGTAAATTTTGTGGTCTGCTAAATGTTGGGGCCTGTGGTTCTTTTCCATAGTAACTGAATCGACTGCAGTCAATGGAAGATAATCCACATCAGGAAACATACATTGCAAATATATATTTTAAAATAAAAATGTTACATACAAAATGTAAGTAAAATCGACTGGTTTTAACTTAGCTTTGTTCATTATCTTGTTTAGTCATTATTATGTTACAACGACTAAATTACCAGCATCAGATGTAAGACTACAATATAAGGGGTTTGTCTGCCATTACCCAACAAGAGTTCCCAATAGAAATGGTGTTATGCAGGTTGTTTGAATTTCTCTGAGGATTTGCTTGGTGTGTAGTGTGTAGAAATTATGTACACATATTAATTTGTGAAGCATGGTATCAGAGCCGTGAATTTATGACAGATGCGAGTCTTTATTGTGTGACGTCAGATAAAAAAAAATGTTGTAGAACTATTTAAACATGCTGAGTCAAAGTAAACAACGCGACGGGAGGCGCCTCTGGGAGGCGCCTACAGCCCGCACCATATTTGCAGCGGTGACATCGCGTTGACTAACCATTGTTTATTTTAATTACTTCGACTCAGCATGTTTAAATTGTTCTAAAACACAAATTTAAAAAAATTAATGACTTCTTTGTACCGGAAGTGATGTTGAATCACATTGCGAACACATACACATCGATATAAGGTGGAAAAACGGTTTTAAAAGGCCGTAATAATTTAGGCCAGTTAAGTATAAGATTACCAAAATGTGAATAACCTATTATAAAAACCTGGCAGGCAATGAAGGAAACGTTATATGTTGGACCCTCTGCTGCAAAACTGCCAACAGTCCCAATGGCAGTGTGGCAATGACAGCAGGGCCAGGGGCATGGAGCATGGACGGTCACGGTGTGTAGGGCCTACTGTGTAAGGGTACCGGGCCGGTTACAACTGTGTAACTCAAACGCCGGGTTAAACTCGAAGGCAACGCCGGGATGAATTCAATTCAGAACAACGCTTCATGCATGTTTTCTTAATACGAACCTTTACCACGTATGCGCTTTCACAAAGGTACATAGATTTTCCTGCACCATACCATCAAAGCATCATTACGACATGTCTTGCCCTTCTCTCCATATTTAGCATTTTCTCGGGGCACTAGCGGACCGAATGCGCAACTGACCATTCTAACCAATTCACGAATCGCGCAGTGCACATGTCCAAGCACAGTGTATTTTTCGTGTGTTACTGCATTTGTTTGTTGTATTTACCAATGGGAACAATGTAACGAGAACAGAAATTTATTAATAAGCCGACCTTTAAAAAATAAGGATATAGTATCTGACAAATAATGAAGAATTTAAAGGGAATAAACCAAATTTTAATGTACGTTATCACCACCAAGAAATAGAATATTACATATTAGCCCGTACCGCCAATATTATATACTCAAGTACACTTACTGATTTGCTTGCATTTTCTTTTCCGATTATGGAATTACCCATGTCAATTGGTAGCATTGCGTATTAAATAACATAAACAATTAAGCTGATATCAGCTAGATATTAGCAGGTAACGCTCACGGATGCCAACATTACAAAAAAATGGATGATACGATCTGTGAGATGAACAGTGAAAAACTAAAAGAAATGAGCAATTTTCATATAGTTTGTGTTATATTTGCGTTGTGCGCGTTGAAACCACTAGCGCTGCTAACGGATTGTTTGCAAATTAAAAGTATACTTCCGGTTACGATTTGGCGCGGATTTTGTGTTGCTGACGAAAATAAAGGTAGTGGTTTTAGGGGTTTTCCATCAAACAGTATTGGCAGTATTGTGATCAGGTTATTCCATCTCATAAATATAATAAACCATGTCAGATTTTCTGCAAGATCACATTGTCTAATTGATCACAATTACATACCAACGCTTATGGGCAGATCTGAGACAGTCAGACTCAGAGTTGTAACTGTAGAGGGTAGTGTAGACGGGCGTTCTTACTGAGTTACTCTCAGTAACCTGGCTTAGGTTTATACCTTAGTATTAGGCTTTCATTCACCATACTCACGACCAAGCCGTATCATTATATTATACAATACAATAGGAGTGTGACGACCCTAGGCCTAGCCAGGCTATGACGTTACTGTCTATTGTCATGATTGACATGTCAACACAGACTGACGGTTGACAGGTCTGTGAAAATCCTAAAATGTAATCTAACTTTCTAAATATTTATTGGTTGAGTATGGTAATATGCACAAACACAACACACAAGTAACCATAACTTTATAATACTCGATTAACGAGTACGTTTCAAGTGTAAGTAAATACCTACCAAAGCCAACAGAAAAAAGATTGAGCCATGGAAAGAATAACACACAATAACACACAAAGCTACAACATCCCCTCCTGTAGGACATGATACAGACATATGTCATTCATTCCCCAGACCATACCTGAATGGAACAACCTGCCCCAGGTGATAGTGGCCATGGCAGTCAAGTCCCTGGACTGTTTCAAGTCCAGGCCTGCTGCCCACCTGTAATCACGACACACCAAGGTTGTTCTGTGCCATTGCTTTGTGCAGAGACGTGTCCATCCATTATTTGGATTCATAAATCCTGTTGTTGACATTAGAAATATCAGTGGATGGGTTAAAATGAAGGAACAAAATGTTTGTCCAAAACCATAGATATTGTCAATTATGCCTTGATAATTGGTGTCATATGTGTGTTTGTAATTTATTTCAGGTCATAGAACAGCTCAGCTGGCTTGTGTGCACATGAGTTAACTAACCTCCATGTGTCAACCAAAAACATGTGCACATGACTGAATTTTTTTATCATGCATCTGGGGGTGCTTGTCATCTTCAGTGGTTCTCATTTCAATTGAGACAGGTCCAGCATTAACATGATCTTTGAGTCACAAGGAATACACAGTCCCCAATGTGGAAACCTAGGTTTTTGTACCAAACATCATGGCAGTCTGTTAACCACTCTACTGTCATGTGCCTCCCAAGTACTTATTTATAAATATTTAATCTGTCGGCCAGCGCCGGTCCCACAGATCATGACAGATGGGTAAGATGCATTGTCTGACATTTTTGTATTGGAAAAAATGTAATACATTAAATACGAACATGAAGAAAAAAGTGACCCGTTTGTTGCAATGATAGCATCTCTTTTAAAAAAATTGTAAATTGTGCAAATTTATTCTCATCCATATACTCAGTCGTTGGCCTTTGCTTCAGATCATGAAGACAGTGACACCAGAGATTTCGTGGCACGAGCGTGACCCGATCTATAGCGTTGACTTCCAACACCAGAGTGGTTCTGTCCAGCGACTGGCTACTTGTGGCACTGACCGGTGTGTTCGTGTGAGTGTCATGTGACTCATATCATAAAGAACGTATACAAACAGGCAGTTAATTTCCTGTGTTGTGATAAGTAATTCATAAATAATTATTGTATATCGCATGTGCACCCGTACTTGGAATAAGAACAGGAATACCAGATGTGTTATTTATCGCCATAACAGTATTTTAATGTTAATAGTTAAACTTACCGGTATTCACAACAAAACAGTTTGGAGAATATGTTATTCACCACTCCGAAACTCCGAAGTAAATAGCTACCTTTGTAACAATTCCATCTTATATCTGACATATGGAACAACAACATCCAGCACAGAGAAGCATGCAGCTACCTTTATGAGTTATTTTTATTTTTCATCGACACTTGGTAGATGAGGGGCCAATGAATCAAGGAAGCATAAAAAACAGAAATAACCCTTGGACTACACAAACCATTACACCCACAAATGTAGCATATCAACATAAATATCAGGTAGCTTTGGATAGCTTAATAAATTTAATCTACTATCAGTACTTATCACAAGTTATCAGCACTTAATGACTCCACTTGTAAGACGCTGTAAATGCAGTGTGATAATGTTATGTGTCGGGTCTGATCCGTACTCTTGTTTTTTCAGCTGTGGGAAGTGAAGTTGGAAAATGAAGACAAGGCAACAGTTGAGTTCCTCGCTACACTGTCGCGTCACACACGCACCGTCAACGTTGTCAGGTTCTCACCAAACGGTACATATCATGTCTTCATTCATGTGTGCTCCCGACGCTTGTAATAACACACATGTAAACAGTGCTTCATTTTTAAGGCGAGCGATCGCTCTCACTCCCTATCACTCGCGCAAATCACCCATCTAGGGAGCAATTTATCGCTCGTGCTAATTACGATAATCGCTCCCGTCACCATAGTCTACAACATGCCAGGGGCTGGTCTCATGAAGCGACGACTTCTTAACGCTAATTAGATGACTGACACAGTAAATGATGTGTTTAGATGCACATATGTGACTATATATGTTTACACAAACACAAGGTGCTAAGTAAGTAACTGCATATTTAAAGAGACCAGCCACATGACACGATTATATATGGCGCCGCCATATGGATAACAGAACGCCACCTGGTGGATAAAAACAAAAGTTAAAATTGCTCGCCTAATTTTTGTTGTATATTTTGGTAAGTGATTTATTGCTCATCTAAGTTTTTCATATGTGAAGCACTGATGTATGTCTGTTTATTGTAAGCTTAGTTATTCAGTTACGCAAACGCTTGACTGTACACAGCATTGATTTAGCTTAATCTTTTCATGTTTAGAATTTGTAAAATTTTCTATTTATATTGTAGTGCTATGAATGTTATGGATACGGCGTTATATGAAATACAACTCAATGAATTGGTATTTTATGGCATTTTGGGTAAACTTGAACACATTTTAATATTTGTTTTATTTCGTCTAGGTGAAGTGCTGGCATCTGGTGGAGACGGTAGGTGGCGATTATTTTATAATCTGTTGTATAGTGTATAATAGTTGCTCTGTTTTTCTCTCATTTCACCAGAAATAACCACTTTTCTCACTAGTTGCTGGTTACTTGCCTTACCTTTGTTCTGTTGTAGACTCAAAGTGTTAAGCACCTACCTTTACCTGTCCTACCTTTACCTGTCCTACCTTTACCTGTCCTACCTTTACCTGTCCTACCTTTACCTGTCCTACCTTTACCTGTCCTACCTTTACCTGTCCTACCTTTACCTGTCCTACCATTACCTGTCCTACCTTTACCTGTCCTACCATTACCTGTCCTACCATTACCTGTCCTACCTTTACCTGTCCTACCTTTACCTGTCCTACCTTTACCTGTCCTACCATTACCTGCCCTACCTTTACCTGCCCTACCTTTACCTGGCCTACCATTACCTGTCCTACCATTACCTGTCCTACCTTTACCTGTCCTACCATTACCTGTCCTACCATTACCTGTCCTACCTTTACCTGTCCTACCATTACCTGTCCTACCATTACCTGTCCTACCTTTACCTGTCCTACCTTTACCTGTCCTACCTTTACCTGTCCTACCTTTACCTGTCCTACCATTTCCTGTCCTACCATTACCTGACCTACCATTACCTGTCCTACCTTTACCTGTCCAACCATTTCCTCTCCTACCATTTCCTGTCCTACCATTTCCTGTCCTACCTTTACCTGTCCAACCATTTCCTCTCCTACCATTTCCTCTCCTACCATTACCTGTCCTACCTTTACCTGTCCTACCTTTACCTGTCCAACCATTTCCTGTCCTACCATTACCTGTCCTACCTCTACCTGTCCTACCTCTACCTGTCTACTGTTGTAGACTCTGTAGTGATGCTGTGGAGACAGAACGTGACTAGTGGCGCCCCCGGCAGTCTCTTCACTGAGGAGGAGGAGGAGAACAAGGAGAGTTGGTCCGTCTTCAAAATCCTCAGGTCTCACTTTTTAAACATTTACTAAACTGATTACTATTAACCATATGTATTCATTCGTTATTTATCATTCATTATTGTTATGGAATTGTTTGCTAGATTAATTATTATGCCTTTTTTATAGCTAATATGTAATTTATTGATTTATTTACTTCTTTATTTTTAGAAATGCTACATTATTTAATTAGTTATTTATATACATACTTACATACATTTTAACATACTAGTATTCTTTTTATTGTATAAAATTATGCTTTGCATGTACTTTAATAGTATATGTTGTTAAGTGCCACGAACAATTATGGATGTAGCACTATATGAAGTAAAATATATTATCATTATTAACCCTCTCATCACGTCATTGCCAAACAATTCCACTCTGCACATTTGTGCTTTCACTGTGGAGTCGTCCTTGCAGATAATGTCTGATGTCAAGGCATCATTGTCGATATCCGATATTTGACAAGATCACTTTCTTCTGGCGTCAGAAAGATTGTTATCTTTGATAACAGTGTAACATATCATCAATGTTCAACACCAGTCGAAACAGTTCCGATCCCCCACTCTCCTCCAAAGGAATCTCATCTGATGTCAGACGTCAATGTTCTATCTTTAAGCAAGGTGGTGGCTTGGATTTTAAAAGTTATTTCATTCCACGATTGTAACTTACTCCTAGGCTTTCTTTCAAGGAGTTTGGAGAGGGTGGAGGTTTAAATTTTGTTCAGTAATTTTTCTGTTTGGATTATGTAAAGTTTGCATATTTTTGGAGACCAAATAGAACAACATTGTTATTCTGTGTTATTTCTAGAGAAAACTTAATTCCAGTCTTATTTTGAAATATGACACAAATGTAAGCATTATTAGATTGCAGGAATCTAACTCTAATCTTGTATCGTTAAAATATGGAACAACATTTCTACAATGTAAATCCACAGCGTAGAAGTGTCGTAATATTTTTTTTATTTACCTAAGCTCACAGCATCGTGCATACTACACTTACTAAATCTAACTTGTGAACATACTTGTGAAATTGGTTTATCGCAATAAAACTTATGTCAGTATCCTCGTATCACAGACGATTTGTACGTTGTAGAAGCCACCTGGAGGACGTCTATGACATCGCCTGGTCGTCCGATGGGACGCAACTTATATCTGGGTCCGTTGACAATAGCGCCATCTTGTGGGACATCAAGAAAGGTAACTAGGAGGGGGCTTCTTGTGACGATCTAAGTGTAGAAATGGTTAGGTTAATTACTGAACGGTGTTATGCGTAGGTTTAGGATGAACTGTACTTTTGACAAGCATGTGTGTGCAGGAATGGCACACTATGTTCATCAAGTAACTGGCCATTGTTGTGTTTGTTTAACAGTCTGTGAGAATTAGACAAAGTGAACAGATCGTAACCGTGGGTTAAAATACTTAAATGCAGGCCACACAGTATTTGTTACATTATCCTAACAAAATTGCTTGAAGATGCACTTGACGCACAAAGATTGGGTTAGCAAAAACTCAGCAAACTTTAGCAAAGAGTAATCTTACATGAGATATACAAACATGTCTTTAACTGTTCAAAATGTGTCCTGTGGCACTGTTCTGCAAACGTGCCAGCTGGCACAGTAGAATCTGCAGTGTATAAAGACCAGTACTTAAACTAAATCTAACATATTCACACAGACTAATTATTAGTCTGTGTGAATATGTTAGATGCCTGTTGTTAGGCAAGAACTCGTCCGCTGTCTGCTAGCATCGACTGGAAAGCAGTGAGCTCGCGTACAACATACTGAAAGTAGGACATGCATGCCAAGTTACATGAGAAAAACCTATATATTTTGGAAGTATTATAACAAAAATAATACACCACTGTCTGTTATGTCATAATTAACAGTTTGCAGATTCTGGTGTCCGATTACCTGGTTTATTGAACCATAAAGCACTCTGAGCCGATACTGCAGTATACAAATGCTACGTTGCTTGTAGAAGAATTAGAAATGTTCGTTTATTTTACTTCTTCCTGTCTTGCATATCAAACGTGTTGTTGCAGGTTGTAAGCTGCACATGTTCACCGAACACAAAAGTTTTGTGCAGGGCGTGGCCTTTGACCCACAGGGCGCCTACGTGGCTACAATGAGCAGCGACAGGTCAGTGTGGACACCAGTGTCAGTTAATTTCGCAACCAGCCCTAAAACATTTGACTTGCTCTGGTTCAGCTGGATAAAAGTGGCATGATGTCTGAACTTTGAAACCAGGCATTGTTGCAAGATATCTTTACATGGCAAATGCACAGGAACTTAAATTTATCCACATATATATATATATATATATATATATATATATATATATAATACATTCTAAATAGCTTATTTAGCATACAATGAATTGAACGCAGCTCTGATGACCTTTACAATTCACTTATAAACTCATTCTATTAAAATGGTTTAATTTAACATCGCTTTAATTTAACATTGCTTTCAGTTAGGAGCTCATAAATATGCAGAAAGTGATGAAAAATTGGCCGCATTTTACAGTTTTTTTTATCTCCATCTTTTAGGTGTTGTCGAGTGTTCAGCTTACAAAGTCGCTGTTCTGTACACAACATAAACAAAATGGCGGCTGGGGAGAAGACGAAACCGATGCGGATGTTCCATGATGACACGATGAAGTCGTTCTTTCGGCGTCTCGCGTTCTCCCCTGATGGGCATTTGCTCGTTGTTCCCACGGGCTGTCTGGAGGGCAATCAGGAGGGTAAACTCACAAACACAACCTACGTCTTCTCAAGGGCAAATTTCTCCAGGTAGATACAGATCCGGTGTTTCATAAAGCATCGATGAGCTCAGTAGGGAAAATCCATCATTGAATTAATTTTCTGTTTGTTATAAGGGGCTTTTCAAACTGCAAAATGCTGCTGTCATTTTACAAAGGACATTATTTCTGTGATACACCGACATAAGTATTCAGGGGAGTGTTTCACCAACATTGTTATGCGCTCTTAAATGTGATTTTATTCAATCTAGAATCTAGTGATGTTAATTACTTGAAAACTGTCAACACCATGACACACCAGATGAAAATATCGTCACTGGTGTGTCATGGAAATAGTATCCTTGCTAATTTAGCAATGTATATTTGTGTTTTGAAAAATCATGAAATTTAACAACAGATTTTTTGTTTAATGGTGGCTTTTCGTAAAGAGCTCCCATTTTAATAACACAGTACCCTGGTGAAAACTGTTTTCCATACACAAGATCACTGCACTGATAAAGAACAAAGTTCAGCAAAATTTGTTTATCGACTCATGACTTGTAAGATGTTAGTTTAGAGACATGTCTTCCGCACATGACACAAGTTGTTTTGGAATTTCAGAAAATATTTTAGATCATTTAACGAATTAGTAGATTAAAATAATTTCTTTCCATTTAATGACTGTGGCTTGTGTGGCTGTCAGGTACACACATAAACATATATAACACATTATGCTTGAAAAACGATCATAATATTGCTTGTTTTTCATTTCTAAAAAAAATCATGTTGCCATTTGGATGCTGAAAACTATTTTTCAAAATGTTTACATACAATCTGCATTTAAGCTATTTCTGATTTTTAGAGTGTACGTCTACAAAAAATTGAGTTGTTGATTTGTTTATCAGACCTGTCTTACACCTGCCCGGACCGACCACAGCCACGCTGGCCGTCCGCTTCTGTCCGGTCCTCTTCTGCCTGAGAAAAGTGGACAAAGTCAACAAATCAGGTATGAGTTAAGGATGGGATGAGTATTTGATTTGTATTTGAAATTTCGAACGTTTTCCCGCTATTCGATTCGAAAAATTGCAGTTATATAAACGAATATTGTTTGTATATTTTCCTTCGTGTCCTCCGCCGTAAAAATCAGTCCTGGGCGATCTTTAACTTTGTGACAACTATGAAAAAGACTACAACACAGAAGGTTACAAAATAAAATCACTAAACGATGCGTATGGCCATGATGCCAACGACTCCGGCACGGACTTGTGCCCATGGCAATGGGATGACGATGCATCTCGACACCGTTCAGTATTCAAATTGAATTTCAGATATTTGCTTCTACATACAAAACATTCAATGTTCAAACAAGATGTCTTATTTCACATCTAAATTTCGACTCGCATTGATGTTTCAACCACCATCGGTGGCCTTCATCAGGAACTGTACCGTCACTGCTCGACGTGAGTAGAAAATTATTAGTTGTTTAACTCTTTACTGGGTCGACAGCCTTCTTATTTTACACCCTGCTGTGGGCAGACAATTTTAACCGTACTGAATTGGTTACACTAAAGAACAAAAGGTTTTTCTTTTAACTCTCAGTCTATGAAGACATTCTTTCTGTTCATCCAATAGAGGCGCCATCTAATGGATCGACGACCCCGACACAGGTGGCTGACACTGCCATAGGTGACACGGTCAAAGACACCGACACAGTCAAGGACACCGACACAGTCAAAGACACCGACACCGTCAAGGACAACGACACGACAACAGCAGACACAAAGGAAACAGACACAATAGAAGAGTGGGAGAAATATGAAACTTTATTCAAGTATGTTGTTATTGTAGCATCAAAGTAGTCTAGTTTTTCCAGCACTTCTATTAACTGGCTAGTGTTGTGATCTCATGAGGTCTCGATGACCTAGTCAGTCTTTTTTCAGACCAACCATTCTGAGTAAAACAGCTGTTACCAGGTAAATGTGTGGCTTCGACTTTGTTTGTTCAGCCAAAGCATCCATTCACAAGAACAGAAATTGTTATATTTTGTTCTTGTTCATTTTATCATATCAAGCAACAGACGTCGTGAGAGAATGTTGTTTAGCAGCTAATAAGTTCCTACTGTGCCTAGAATGTTTTTACTTTCAGTACAGAATATAATTTCATTATATCTGTCTAAAATACAGTGTATGCTTTCTTCCGTGTCTGATTAAGTCACCTTTATGCATATTCTGTTAGACTGGATTATATTATCAATAAGATGTATACAATTAACAAACGTTTCTTTTATATTTTGTGAAAGACATAAATACTGTCGATGTAATTACACCATTATTTTAACAACGTTATGTTGCCGGAATTCCTGCTTCTCCAAGTGTGATTCAGCTGCTGCTAATCCCCAACATGTGGCGTTCTGCAGATTACCATATAGGATGATATTTGCTGTGGCGACGGAGGATGCTGTATTAGTGTATGACACGCAGCAGCCGCAACCACTTGCCTTCTTCACAAACATACATTATCACCAGCTCAGCGACATCACATGGTATGTTCCCGGTCACATTGTCTTGTTTCTTAACGACAGCCGTCTTGTGTAGTAAAGTGTGACACGTATACTGCTTAGCAAACTACTCACTGAGTGTAAAGTATAAGTTCTTATATAGCACAGTATCCAACCTTTAGGATTGCTCAAAGTGCTTTTTACACATTAATCCCTGGCAGACCTGTTCAATTGAAGACCATCTCGGCTTCTCTGGGAAGCCCACGCGGCAATTTCGCGAAGACGGTTCTCGTACACAAATATTCATCACTGTCTATAGCCAGGTACTCATTCATACAGCTGAGTGAACTGGAGCAATTAAGAGTGAAAATACTTGCCAAGGTTTCACACGGCAGCACAGGATTCGAACCCATTTATAATGCACATGTTTATTCAGCAAATCATGTGACATGCTGGGAAACTACTGAAAGGGATTCTTTCCAGTCCCAAATTATAATGAAAAAGGATCGCTTGTGGATTTTAAACTCTGTAATGTACACAGTCCCGTTAATATAATAATTTCATGTAATTATAAGTCTATTTCAGTAGAGTTAGTTTTATTAATCACCAATAACCATGCCATATGTAAATAATATTGGCAAATCGAGCAGAAACTAGAAACTCTGTTGTGTTATTTTGGGCACGAAAGGGCATCATATATATATATATATATATATATTATCAGGGTCATTAGTTATTAATAGCATAATTTTAATGAAATGTAGGCACATGTTTACATGAAATGCTTACGTTAGTTAAAATTGTGTACATTATAGTTTTATATTATCAAAGAATCCCTTTTCATTGTAATTTAGGACACCGAAAATCCCTTACATGTCCGAAAGAATCCCTTTATCACATCATACACACACTCAAACACCACCTTTTATGGCAGTTAGCATCTCCACATATTTATTTCTGTGTTCATTTCTTCCTTGCACCACCGCCATCTTCTTAAATCTTCTTTGGCATTCACTTAGACTATTACCCTTATGTATTTACTATGTAATTCAACGACTACAATAATAATTACAAAAAAACCTAGACAGCTATTTTTTAGCTCTTGGGCAGAATAGACCTGTGCCACTTTATACCCTGGGGGCTGTGTTGCATCATGTATTAAAAGGGGGGAGCCAGCTCCTCTGCCCAGAATTGGCAGTAATTTGTAACCGGAAGTCTGCTGTTTGGTACGTGGGAAAGTTAAACATCAAAGGGTATTGCGGTTAACTCTGCTTGCCTCAACTCAAAACCGACCCCAGTTTGCAAAATTTATATGATTGTGTTTTTTTACTACAACAATGATTAGTTTAAGTACACACGTTTGTATGTATTTTCATTTACAACAATAATTAATTTAAGTACACACATTTGTATGTATTGTCAGTCTGTATAGGCTAATATTAGTATGTGAACATGAAATAATGTGTATATGTATGCTTGTATAAATGTACTAATCAAATTGATGTACCTTAGGCAAATCTCGTACCTACTTGAGGGTTAAAAAAACTTTATGGTTTATGGTTATTGCCAATCAATGTTTTGAAACTGGTTGTTTTGTTTACCATTGAAACGTGTTGCAGGCGGAATCATTTTAAACTGTCCCGAGCTTAATAATGTAGCTAAACGCAAGCAGGCAGTAAACCTTCAACATGTATATTGTAGTTATAAGAACATAATATTAAATGAATAAAATAAAACCTAGCAGCTACTACCATTGCTTTAATGAGAGACGTTGTAGGTCACATGACGGTCGCGTTCTGGTGATCAGCTCTACAGACGGCTATTGTACCCTCGTCACCTTCGAGGCGGGTGAACTGGGCGAGCCATACAACCAGCGCCCCCTGGAGGTGAAACCGATGGAGGTGGTCGAGAGCAAGGGGAAACAGGAGGCCCTGAGACCAACTCCAGTGGTCAGTCGCTAGTGTCCATCTCCTGTCTTCATCATTGGTCATTCTCAGTGCCCACTAAACAACTTCATTATGTTAATTCCCCCCTCTAAATTTTGCCCCCTCCCCTTCAACTAGAATCCCAAAATGAGGAAGAACATCTTAAAAGATTTTTGTTCACATTACAGTCCATCATAGCCATGAAACATCAGAATCTAGGGAACCTGTTGGCCAGGTCCCTTATACTGAGGGTATTGCCCTCTTTTCTATCCCAGCCTGCTAATATCTACATCCCGTTCTTTGGTCTTGTTCGGCCCATCAGATTCCCATCTGACTTTACCTTTCTTTCCTCATTCTCATTACCCATGGAGAGCTTCAATCTTACTATGATGTACCACGCTGGCATTTGTTGCTTGGCAACGATGCCATAAATAGACAAAGCTCACCTAGCTGATATCAGCCAGCATGACAGACAGATATTTTAATGCCAGGAAAGACATAAAATTACTTTCAATTTGGAATGGGTCTTGGTATTATTCATAAAATCACAGGTTGTAGTCTTTTAAAATATACCTTTCTATTAATTCAACCAATGAAACGTGACAAATTCGTCTGTGTTTGCAGATTAGCAGCATGAAACCAAGGCCCACGACAGAATCACCATCGACCAACAAACCACGTCGTGTCACCGTCACAACTCTGACAAGTAATGACATCAACACCGCACCCAGCACAGAGAAGAACGGTCACATTGAAGACACGAAAGAGAAAAGTGACAAAGACAGTTGTATGGACATGAAGGCTAGCGAGAGTTCTACAAAGAGCACAGTGAGACGACTGGCCCTGACTACCCTCTCGTGAAGTCTGTAGCTGTTGGATGTGTCTCGTGTCAGCTCGTTGCTGTTGGACAGAAAGGACATGTTAAATGTTACCTATAAAACATCCGCAGTCGTGTAAGTTTTCTCTTCAAGACTGTGATTGATGGTGTTGGAGGGAGTGACCTAAGGTCATAGATGACGTGATATTGTTAGGCCATTCAGAAGATATTTGTGTTTCCCTTGACTATTTCTGTGTGGTATCTTCTATATGATATCTATGGTCATCTCTGTTATTTCTAAGGTTCTACCCACCATTTCAGACCAGTGTGAGAACAATAAATGTCCAGTTTATTGATACCTACGTATTGGGTTGGGTGACAAAGATGTAGTTTGGTTGGGTAACAGGAAACACACATTTTTATTCTGGCATGGCTTAACATAAGTAACACTGTTTTCCCACCAATATTGTCATTTCAAGGACGTTGTAAAGCTTCGTGTTATAAAACATGGAAGTTGGTGGAAATAATTTGCCATGGCATCCAAGTCCAAGAAGGAGGAATAACTGATCAGAAGCAGCTCTATGTTGTGTTTTTTATCAAATGCTAAATATGTAAATTTACTCTGAAGCATTGTCAACATAGAATTGTTGGATCTAAAATGTGTAATTATTTTTTAAACATTGAAATGCTGGTCTACAAATGGCGTTGGATTCCACACTTGGCATCTCTCGGCGTAACTATTCTGATGCTGTCACTGGTGGAATAAAAGCTGCTTTAATTTGTGGTTGTAAACTTTCGTTGGTTTTCTTCCCTGGTCGTGCTAGTTATTGTGTTCTGTCTTATCTTCGAGGCCTGCGCTTGTACGTCTATTCTAAGCAGGCTAGAAGTGTTACCCTGAACGATTTGCGTCTTCCCTTTTTTGTGTTACCCCTAATCCGAATTTATTAATTATATATATTGAGTGTTTTTGATTTTGTGTCGCTAAATGCCTTTTTTGAATAACGCACCGCAATGGGTAACATTACAGCAACACATCATGAGCATCCCCTCAAAGCGGGTGTGATACCTACAAGGACAGTGGCACTTGCACTGGATTATTATATGTCTAGCCCGTCCCTAACATTTTAGACACTTAGTTTTGGTGTAGTGGACGTGAATTGTGTAAGCATAAATAATTCGTCTTCTTAATATCTCGCTTTTGTGCTACGCTTGCTAGTATATTGGTATCACAGGTCGTAATGCAATCTTCTACATCGTAAAGATCACCAGTGGAAACGTCAAGTCTCGGGCTTCCCAGTGTACGCATTGATTTCAATACAGGTTCCAGTAGGTCTTTGTGGCTGTTCCCCTCGGTCCAAGAGTAAAACATTGTGCTTCAGCAGATTCAGCATGGTCGGCCCATCAGTTGGTTTTTTTGGTTTTGGTTCTACTAATATCGTTGTTAGCGTAACATTTAGAAACTGTTAAAGACTAAGATTCGCAGATGTTTCATTCTATGATGTATAGAACATAAGCCTGAAATAATAATCCAGATTGATTACCCGAAAGTACATTTTTGCCAAATTAGTTCACTTGCCAAACCGGTTCCTCAAGTAAACATACACTAAAAGCGGGCGTAACCCAAATCCCCCCCAACGCGACTCAAACAAATTTGTTCAAAATTTAATGTAGACAGAACAAACACATATTACATGAAGTTTGCATAAATATATATGCATGGAATCTTAAAATTTAACCTATATGCAATGTAGATTACATTAAACTTGTTAAGTTAGTCATGTTGAAATAGGCTGCCAGCTAATACCAAGAGATTAAATAAACTACACAACAAACAAAAACAATAACCTTTCTACTAACAGGCCCTTCGCCAGACGCCTTACTCTCAGTGACGCCCTGGGGCCCAACTTGGGTGAATGACCTTCATTTTCTTTGCATTGCACATGCGTCTGGATACTTATACACTTTTAAATAAATATATACACTTTTTAATATTTAAATAGTTAAACAGTGCTGCAGCCTATATACAAATTAGACCCATCAACCTGAATGTCACAAGTAGGAAATAGTGCAGATTCAGGACAGACTAGGAAAATGACACAAATGTGGGGGGTGTAAGAAACTTTTTTGCAAAAAATGGGTGAAGGGGATAAAAATGACGAAAAATGGAGCACTGGGCACATAACTGTACATAAACTTAAAGTTGTATCTGTAAATGCTAGAAGCATTATGAACAAATTGGATGAACTGCAGTGTATTGCAGTTGAAGAAAACCCGGATATAATATGCATAACCGAAACATGGGCACACAAAGACATAACAGATGCAGAACTGAACCTGGAGGGATACAATTTAGTTCGAAATGATAGAGAGGACATGAAAGGAGGTGGCTGTATCATATACATAAGAGGCAATTTACATTATGTTATCTGTGAGGAGCTTACTAAAACTCCAAACACTGAAACAGTATGGTGTCGAGTAACTACCATGACTACTTGTCGGGGTATGTTACCATAGCACATCTGCAGATTTAGAGAAAGAACTAGCTTTACATGACGTCATGCGTAAAGCATGTGCAGCATGTAACAATGTTGTGATCTTTGGTGATTTTAAGCACAGAAGTATAGACTGGAAGGGGATGCAGGCGGGAGCAGAAGGGGCAAGGTTACTAGAACTTACCCAAAATTTATTTCTAACACAACATGTACATGTTGAAACTAGGGGTGAGAACATATTAGATTTGATTTTATCAACAGAACCGAATATGATTGATGCCGTTAGGGTAAAAGATCCATTCAGTGATCATAACATTGTGAAATGTGATGTCATAGTATCGGTATAGGTTAAAGAGTGGAGAGAGACATATTATGATTACAATAGAAGGAATTATGAGGAAATGAGGACATTTTTAAGGGACTATGACTGGGAACACGCATTCCAGAATACTGATGTAAACACAAAATGTGATCATTTTAAAGCTGTGGTTAACTCTGCTGTGCAGCGTTTTGTACCTATCTCAACAAAGAAAAGGAACAGAAAGCCAAGATGGATGTCAAAGAGGGCTGAACTAGCAAGAAGAAAAAATACCACATGTGGAAGAGATACAGGGAAACCAGAGAGTACCATCTATATGAAGCATACAAACGCCAACGCAATAAAGCCCAGAATGAAGTGAAAAAGGCCAAACGGTACTTTGAGAAAAAACTTGCTGAGAATATAAAAACAGATCCTAAGTCCTTCTATGCATATACAAGATCTAAAACTAGGACAAAAGACAGCGTTGGGCCCCTTGTCGATCTTATGGGAGAAGTGATAACAGACTCAATTCAGGTAGCGAACTTATTTAATGACTATTTTGCTTCAGTATACACTGACGAGGAAATGAGTAATTTACCTGATCCTGTGAATATTTTCACAAAGACAATAGAAGAATCACTCCAAACCATTGAGTTTACAATAGCAATAGTGCAAGAAAAACTGTCAAAAATGAAACCAAATAAAGCTCCTGGTATAGACAATTTTAATTCCTCAATATTAAGAGAAGTATCTTCATCTATCGCTTCCCCATTGTGTGAGATCTTTAATGGCAGTATAGAAATGGGAGAAGTCCCTCTGGATTGGAAAAAGGCAAATGTAACACCTATATACAAAAACAAAGGAACAAAATCACAGCCATGTAACTATAGGCCAGTGAGCCTGACATCCCACATATCCAAGACCATGGAATCCATCATAAGAGATGAGATCATCAGGCATCTCCAAAAAAATGAGCTAATTAAGCCATCACAACATGGTTTTTGGAAAGGTCGTTCATGTTTGACCAACCTTCTAGTTTACCTTGATAAAGTAACAATGTATATAGATCAAGGGTTTATTTGGATTTCAGTAAAGCTTTCGATAGAGTTCCCCATGCCAGGCTAGAGAGCAAACTAGTCACATGGCATAGGAGGTAGTGTAAGTGACTGGATAACCGAATGGCTGACTGACAGAGTCCAACGTGTTGTGGTCAATGGGAAAACTTCTGAATGGTCACCAGTAAGGAGTGGAGTCCCACAGGGGTCTGTGTTGGGTCCGGTTTTATTTGTAATATTTATAAATGACCTAGATGAGGGTGTGAGAAATCATATTCTTAGGTTTGCTGATGACACTAAGCTGTTTAGTCAAGTATCAACGTATGAGGATGCGGAAAAATTACAAAAAGATCTGAGTACCCTAAATGAGTGGAGCAATGAATGGTCGATGTTGTTCAATGCTGAAAAATGTAAATGTATACATTACGGATACAACAATAAACAGTATAATTATTTTATGGGAAAGGAATGCATTGAAACAACACACGAGAGACTTAGGGGTCATAATCACAGAAACACTGGATGTAACAAAGCAATGTGTCAGGGCAGCTAATAAGGCAAATGCAATGCTAGGCATGATAAATAGAGCCTTTAAATATAAAACCAAAGAGGTAGTTTTAAAACTATATAAATCCTTAGTGAGACCTCACCTTGATTACTGTATTCAGGCATGGCGCCCATTTAAACAGAAAGATATAGATTTATTAGAATCTATACAACGAAGGATGAGCAGGATTATTCCTGAATTAAGACTATCCAGGTCGACTAAGAATACTAAAAATAACAACTTTGGAAACAAGAAGGGTGAGAGCCGATTTATTGGAAGTTTTAAAAGTAATAAATGGGTTGGATAGTATTTTTCCTGCCGATTTCTTTATTATGGAAAATGAGGATGGCAAAACAAGAGGGCACCCTTACAAAATACACAAATTACACTCTAGGCTTGATATACGAAAGTACTCTTTCACTCAAAGGATAGTAAACGATTGGAATAGACTTCCTGGAAGTGCTGTTATGTCCGCAAGCGTCAACCAATTTAAGGGTCACGTTGACAAGTATCTACGAAATAGGGCGGAGGATTACACGAGTCGGCGATTGACTCCCTTCCTCGTCAACTTCTCGACTACGTAGTAGAAGAGGATTCAAGGTAAGCTAAATCAAGGTGCTGAGTGGTGAATTCCCGCCCCATATGCCACTGCCCCATGTGTCGCTGTCTTTTGTTTCTAGGGCAACCGCCGTCGCTCTCTCCCTATAGCCTAGGGCCTGTAAGTGGGTCACGATACATGGCGAGACTCTGCGCGCCTGGATCTGATTGGGGACTGGACACAAGAATAATATTATAACGATGGATGACAGTTGTAGCTTCCGACTGATGAATACTAGGAAAATCAAGTCATAAATATCTTGTGTTATACCTTTCTTATCTTAAATGTCCGATTTAATATTGCGTTTACGACACTATCATAGACATGTAGCGATTTACGTAGTGTAGATAATAGACACGATTTTAGGCCGCATGTGTCTTTTACGGAATTTGCATTTTACATTGCTGTACGTTGTGGTTTCGATAAGCACTCATATCTAAAAGTTGTTTTAAATGCACATAATTATAACACATGTATACGTTTGCCCCAAACAGGTTGTACTGGAAAAAATCTTCCCATTATTAGTCAAGATCGCCAAACCCAAAGAAAGTATTTCCCGAAAACCCCAAGGAATAATTTAATTTCGTTAAAATCATTTTTCCCGGATCATTTTACCTAAAATTTCCCAGTTTCTGTTGTTAACCTTCGGACAATATAACTGAAATACCCTATTTGGGAACAGTTCGATTATTACAACTAAAAAATAAAGTCCTATATGTTAACATGGAGAATATGGACTTCCTGCCCCCAGCCTCGTTTTCGCGCGCCAGGCTTACACGCCCCGCGGATCGGGTGTGTGTCTCAGACGCCCTCGCAATACGCACCGCACCTTCCGTAGCAGACATGTGCATCATTTCACTAACGCCTGTGAGAGCTGCAAAACCCAATGGTATTTACATCTCGTGGCACACACTCAAACATTAGAACTATCATCATCACTGGTAATGGTAGTTCTAATGTTTCACAAGTGTGCCAGGAGAGGTAAATACCCCCTCCCGTGTGCGTCCACAACATCTACCTTCTCTGTCGCTAGTAATTATGTTCTAGGTTGAGTTAGAAGAGGAGATTGCTGAAGATCTGAAACGGCAGCAGTTGAATTCAAACCACCAACGTTTCGTTCGAATGACGGGTGCGCTAAACAAGGCAACGAATGTATACGTAGACATTGTGAGAACGCTTGCAATCGAAGACAAGCGAGGAAGAGTTGTGTGTGTCGAGTTATCACAGTTTAAATTTAGGCTATACCAAGAAATGCTCCCAACGACAGGATTTCTTTGTGTGATTAGAAATAACGCAAACAGAAATAGTCTAAGGTGATAATTCAAAGTCATGCGTAATGCATTCCTGTCGTCTGCTAAATATAGTTAGCACTTGAACGGGATTCCTACTGTTGTAAATTGGGAGGTGCGAAACAGACAGAGACAGATTCATAGAGAAGAGAGAAAGAACGTTTATTGAAATACCAAGAAACAATTTAATTCCTCTGCGTGGAGCTCCGCTCAGAAAACGTAAACACGTCTTTTAAAATGAGGAATGCCGAAAACTAGGCGCATAAGCCCTACTATATAGGACCTATCTAAAATAGCTTTACATTCACTATGTGGTTCTGTGTTACACACGGGACCAATATAATATTATACTCTAACTTACATCATGTTAAATTTTAGATATTTTTGCCCACAAATATATCCACGCATATATAGGGCCTATATATTACTGCTCTTGAGTTCAGTGACAGAAAGGGAGAATTCCAAAATTAATCCTATTTGAATGATGACAATTGTTTTTGCGAAAGGGTAGGACTGGGAAGGAAAGTGTTACACAGGCACCCTTAGTTGAATGCTCTGTATTGTGTGACTCTGTGAATCAGGCAGTCAGTTATTGGTCCTCCGTTCCCCACCTTCTTAATTTCCCGAGATTGGGGGTATGGGCCCCCTGTCCCCATCCTTGTCTACGCTGTCGCGCTTACATTAATTTTTTTCGGGCGTTATAAACTATCCGGGTGACGTTTCTGCGCATGCGTGATAAACGTAAACCCATCAATGTGCAGGGAAACGCAATTAAAGCATTATTACGTAAATTATCAGGTGATTACTGTGAAGAGTTGCTTAACATTTCGTTAAATACATTAAAGGGACCCAAAAGGGAAAAGTTACATGCTATGCACGTGAAAGAGTTAATAAAAACAAACTATTTTGAACGGTAATCACATTTTTAACGTCAGTGGTTTATTAGTAAAATTATTCCAAAGTGGATAATTTTACTGAAATCGTCGGCTTCATAGAGGCGTCCATGATGCGCCTCTTCCTGTTGTCTGACCGTGGTCTGACCATTCAGCACGCAGAACCGGCCTTAAAGTCACGTGTCCGATTGCGTGCGTCAATGCTATCGCCGTTGTAAACACAATGTTGTAAGATACGCGAACTTCGAAGAAGGACATCCGTTCGAAGAACGTTGCTTCGAATAGGATGTTTCTCACCGTATATACTGGGTCAAGATCCGCAGAAACGTCGGCGACGTCGAGTTTTCAAGTATGGAGCTGTGCAAACGATATTAGCGCGATATTTAATCATCAACGATAGTCGTCGAAACGGGTTACCGGTCGAATCCTTCCGTCGCCGTAGCCAAGTCATCAAAGCGCGCAAGAAGGTTAGTAAATATTATTAAGTCTTCTGTATCTAAATTATTTGAATCTTGTACCATTAGACACATTGCGATGTCTGTCGAGATGACTTATGTACATACTGATATTGTTCGTAAACGTCCACCACAGTTAACGTTCTAGAAGGTATGTACACGGGATCATGGAGCCGCAAACTAGGTCCAAGCGAGTTAGGCCGTCCGATATTGTTATTCATGATTATTTGTTTTATTTTATCCTACTTTGAATGGTTTATATCACGTTTGCATGAACAGAGGCATAAAAATAAGGTTAAGCTACATGTCAATAACACCAAAAAACAGCTGAATGCAAGCCAGATCATAGACGTCATAGTCAATCCGCATGAACGATAATATAGGCACTTTGATATCACTCGCTAAATAACTTCAAAAGTACTGCCTTTCGAGTTTCGTAGCTACGCATGCAGTTCCTATTTTCAGGTTGACCGCTCTGAAAGTGCCAACATGACTGCTATATTTTTCAGTAAACATATTATTCAAACATTAAAAAAATAGCATTGCGAATGTTGTTTTCAATCATTCATGTTATTTGTTCAGTGAGAGAACAAATTACAAATTCTGTGTGCTGTATCAGTTCAGATACTCATACAACATTGATACTAGCACATGTTACAGGCTTACAGCAAAGGATGAATAATTAGCTATGATGAGACATAACTTATGTACTGTAAAAAATCACTTTGCAAATTTGCAATTTTTTGCCTTTATTGGTAGTTTCTTGAAATATTGGGGACACACTGAGCAAACAAGAAGAAATATTAACAGACTAGCATAATATAATAGATGGAACGTGGACTTGTAGATATCCCACAAGATCACTCTATCCAACACAACATTAGATCTTCGGGTAAACACTCGGTAAACATTTGGAACTAGTTTCTTCTCCACCACAATGAGTGGAATTCTCTACCCTCAACCATTGTGTCGTGCAAATCACTAATGTAATTAAAAAAAATTAATCCAATGGTTTAGCAAGTAAGTCAGATGATCCACCATGCACATTAGCGTGATGTCTCAATATGACATTTTGCCAGTTAACAATATACCAGAGATGGAGTGAGTACAATACAAATGTACTCGAGTACGAGTACAATTACTTTGAACATGCATGAGTACGAGTACTCAGAAAACAAATGTACTCGAGTACGATTACTTTACAATATACTCGAGTACGATTACTTTACAATGTAATCATGATTACTTTAATGAATATCCTGTTTCTAACATAAAGGCGACTTTCATGGAATCCCTAGGTGTCATTCTTGTTCTGTTGTTGTGTCACTAATGTTCTAACTGATTACTGCTATCCACTATCCAGGTGTTATTATTATTAATAATTAGACGACTTTCTCAGGTATTGGATGAGTCATTTAACGCTGGATTAATAACTTAATTTATGGTTTCTGAATCAAATACAAATATGAGGCATTTACAAATTTCAAATACACATGATCAAATACATTACAATAACAACACTTCAAAACCAGGGGGGCATATTCAAAAGAGTATCCAATTCAAGGTATCCAGACATTTCGATAAAGGACACTTTGGTAATGGACGTTTCGGTAACAGACATTTCGGTAACTGGACATTTCGGTAACTGGATATTTCGGTAACTGGATATTTCGGTAACAGACATTTTGGTAATAGGACATCTTGGTAACCTACATTTTGGTAGCATGGCATTTTGGTAAAACCAATAAATATTCTATAAAGGCATATTTCTTTAAAAAAATTACCTCTAGCTTCATAGGTTCAGGACAGTGGTTGTGGTCAATTTTTAACACTGGATATGCTGGTGGCAAGTCTGTGTATGCACTAGCAGGGCAAAAAAAAAAAAAGGGGGGGGTTTTTCCCTTTGTTGTTGTACTCCATTTACATGTAATTTTCCCTTATGTTGGGGTTGGTTTTAAATGTTTGTTTTCCCCGGGGTTTTGTTGTAGTTGGTTCACTTTAGCCCCCCTTATGTTTTGGAAAATTTTCCCCTTCAGAGGAACCCTTATTTAACCCCTTTCCCCCAACTAC
Organism: Ridgeia piscesae; assembly: GCA_025642075.2. Lineage (NCBI taxonomy): Eukaryota > Metazoa > Annelida > Polychaeta > Sabellida > Siboglinidae > Ridgeia > Ridgeia piscesae. The sequence continues at coordinate 384,100 of JAODUO010000123.1, forward strand.
GGGTAGGAAGCCATGTTCCCCCCAAGGGGCAAATTTTAAACCCCTTGCCTGACTTAACGGTTTAAACCCTAATTCCAGCTGGACCTTTTAAATTTTAAAAATTTTTTCCCAAAATGCTTAAAGGTTCCCCCAAAGGGCAGTTACCGAATTTTCTATTTTTACCGAAATGCCCTTTAAAATTTTTAAACCAAAATGCCCATTACCTTTTTCCCTTTACCAAAATGCCCGGGTTACCAAAATGTTTTTAAAAAGGGGGGTCCAACCAAATACCTTTAAAATTTAAAAAATATTTAAATATTTTTAAGTATTTGGTTTTTTGGGAATTAAAAATTTATTTTGGTATTTAAATATTTTTTAAAAGTATTTGATTTTTAAAATATTTTTTTAAATACTTTCCCAAAGTATTTTTTTTTCTTTTTTTCACTGTCACATGTAATGCTTCCCCCAAACTGATTACCTTAATGCACTGCAACTTCACCCAACATTGCTAATTACTGATGAAGACACTTAACAGCAGGCTTCCCCCATGGCCCTGCAGTGACCACAACTTGTGATTGCTCAGAGCCAGAGGATGGATTAATACCTAACAGTGACCATAGGTCAATATCCCCTTTTGTTCTTTAGTCAGGCTTCAATTTGGCACCAGTTTATTCTGGTTTCTTGGCTGACTTTGAAGTTGAGCCTTCCTCACAACATTAGCAATGATTAGCAGTGTCTCTTCTGAGGGCAACATAGGCATTATATTATTATGGACCTCCTGGCTTAACATACAAACAATATATTTTGGCCTTTACATCTTTCAGTCAGATGTCACTGTGATGCAGTTAGCAATAACAATACTCCCTAGCACTGGTCTGCCTGTCATCATATGAGCAAAACACTAATTATGCCTACAAACTAGATGTCTCAATATATGTGTTGCTTTTCTTATATTTACATAGTAATACAAAATGAAAAGTATTTGAAAAATATATGAAGAAGTATTTTAGATACTTTTCAATGTATTCGTATTTAAATACAAAGTATTTGTAATCCCTCAAGAATATTTGTATTTAAATATAAATTTCAATGTATTTGACCCCATGTCTGGATGGGACAAACACAGAATAGTTGTGGATTTAGGCAGGTTTACAGTTTGCACTTAATTAAACATAATACTAGACAGGGATTTAGCAGCTAACCGCCCAGACCCAGTCAGGATTCTGGATGTTGGAAATATGACCAGTCATTCACACCACACTGACAGAGCAAACAGTACAGGTGGGGCATATGGCCTGGCTTCTAAAATTACAAAGCAAGATGTTAGGGGATGCTTATCTCCTGCAGTGCTTCCCAGGGACTGTCACAGTATAACTTGTACTTTGTACTAAACAGGAGGGTGAGGTGGGAAGAGAAGGTATTAATTAGGGAAATCTGACTGAATATTTATTTAACTGAAATGCTCAACAGTAATAGAAAATTAATACCTTGATTATTATTACATTTATTAGATTACTTCTAATATTGCCATTTTATCTGTCTAATATATTTGCTTGCAACTGTTCATATGAAAAATATGTAATCGTGAGAAGTAATCGTGAGTACGATTACTTTGGTAATGTACTCGAGTACGAGTACGATTACTTTCCTTCGTACTCGAGTACGAGATATTCCTGTTCGTTTAATATTTTGAGGTGCCAACATTTGTGTTTATTGGATAATATAAATTAAAGCACTTAATATAAGATACAACATGACACAAACAATGTAGCGATAAATGCTATTGTCATTTTGTGAGAGGAATGTCATAGTGGAGTGAAATGTTTGTAAGACACAGTATTATTTTACCAATTATGTATTCAATACCACACTTACCAACATTAGGAAATTGCATGACTGAGCACTGTCAACTCTAGTGCATAAACACTAAGTGATCATGTAATCAGTTATCAAACCTTAGTTTATGTAATATGTATCACCACACAAACATACACACATCTCTATTCAATGAAGACAGCAGCTGGAGCAGCATCACCATCTATCTATCTGGGCAATACTATGGGCAATAATAAAGGCAACTCAGTATCCCGTCAGCTGTCAAATTAAGATCTTAGTGAGTGTATGTCATCTGCCAGAAAACTTCTTACTCTATCCTGACCCGTTCCATCCTTACAGTCCCATTTGCTTTCTTGATAAATGTATCTAGCCTAATCCTGTCCTGGTTGTTGATATTGTCACTTCCAACACACTGCACCAAAGTAAAGGACACTGTTCACTATTACACTGTAACATATATGCTGCTTATTTGGCGCAGATTGAATGATCTTTTTTCATATAAAAACATAGTAAATTCAAACAGTCAATATTTAGCAATACACCCTGTCCTGTTTATTTATAGGGATGGAAAACCCTGGCTCAAACAAGAACGTCCGGCCAAGTCCTAGCGAACCCTGACAACATGGCTGTTTTCTGGTCAGGACGCAAGCAATTGGAGCTGCAGAAGACACTACAGCTGTATGTTTACCTGCAGATCCACCAGCCCATGGCAGGGCAGAAAGAGAGAATGGTGAATTACATCTTTGTCAGAACTCTGGCCGCTGCCCACAATGACTGTCCATGTCGGAATTGCAGTCCTTGGTACAGATATGCCCAAGTTTAAAGAAACAAGATCTGCTGGTGTCAAGAGTCAGTTGATTTGTTCATAATCAATCCAACTGCTTATTTACAAATCAACTGATCATTTGTAAGGGCAGCAGTCAACAAGTGCTGAGTGTTATCCCATATCTTGTTCTCCGCTGAGAGCACAGAAGTTCCATCTTATGGCTGGTATACACTGGTATGACTCTCTGTACCCTTCGACCAAGCCTGCCATGGATCCACCAGGTAAAACCCCTGTATATGGCCGAAATTGGACACCTGAAATAAAATAAGGCCTAAATAAATATATCAACTATGTACAGTGGCGCAGTGGTTTAAAGCTTTGGACTCGGCTTCAGACTCTCAACTAGAGAACAAAAACCCTGTGGTGCTGTGTCGAACCTTGGGCAAGTCTGTTCACCCGTCATTGCTCCAATTCACTCAGCTGTGTAAACAAGTAACTGGCTATAGACGATGGTGGATATTTGTACACAAACCGTCTTGATTAATTAATTACAGCTTGGCTGGATGCTTCCCACAGTCATGAGATGGTGTTTAATTAAAGGGCTGCCAGGGAGTAAAGTGTAAAGCACTTTGACAAGGACAATGCTAAGCAGACATTGGGTCAAATACATTGACATTTATTTAAATACAAATACTCTTGAGGGATCCAAATACTTTTTATTCCTAAAAATCAATTACAGATACTTAAAAAGTATTTAAATACTTTCAAATACAAATGTATTTGCCCCCATGTTTGAGGATTGGATACCGCACTATATAAGAACTGTGTTGACAGTTGACATATGAAAATGGAGGTAACTCAATCCATTATCATTGTAGAATACATGTTGTGTTTTTATAAAATCATTGGAACGGTTTTTTTGTTCTGACATAGTGGACAACTGGGCATGCTACTCGAAATATTCTAGAATGATCCTAAATCAGTTACTGTTAAACATTAATTGTTGGGTATATTTCTACTATAGAATAATGTGTGGTGTTTTCATTGTATGAAATATCATTTGTATTATATAAATGTTGTATCATGTTAGTTTGCTTGGTGTTCTGGTTGCTCTAATGTTATTTTCATTGTCAATAAATTGTGAGCAACACATTTCACTGTTTATAATACATGAACATATACTTACATTTTTTTTGGCAGATACATGTGAAAGTTGTCTAACTGGTTACATTTGGAAGCACTGTCTGCTCCAAACACAGAATATAAAATCCATGGCCATTTGTAATATATCATGGCACATCTGAAACAGAACCAGATGTTTAAATTAGTTTTTCATGAATTAGAAATATTAGTAGCACAATGTGGAACCTGACGGTTACTATTATGGTTACCTCGACAACAAAGTTACATTGCAATTAAGATCACCGCAGAATATACATAAATATATCCACATATGTTATAGTTTAGAATATTTGTTCTGCTAGTTGTGTTACTTTTACCCAGTTCAAATTGTTATATTTAATAGAGACATTCCACTGTACATATATTTCAGCTAAAAAACAACTATTATTCAGCATGAAGTCGATTTCATAAAGAACATGGGTGGTGATTTTCTTTTTTTATTTAGCCCTCCAGAATTATGTTCCAAACTTTCCCTTTAAATATACCACGCCTATTAAAAGAACAATCAATATTGACACCACATAGTTAGATAATTAATCTTTCCCCTATATGGCTATAGTTCGATCTACTGGTGTGTTCTATTTATATCTATGATTGACACACATCTGTTTCATAGCCGCACATGTCATGCTATATCAATAATACAAAAGCATGCCACAGTCGCTACTGTTAATATAATAATGTCCAGTATTTGAAAAACAACAATTAATCTGCATTTTTGTCACAGTTGTGGACAATTTGGAAATTGATTCCTGAAAACAGTTTTAAGCTAGGCCCAGGGCGAAGGACCGAGCCTGTCACTCTGTGTGGGTGTCACGCTGACATAAATCGCAGAGCCATGACCCCATATGATATTTGTTTCAAATTGGGAAACCTCACGTTGTGTATAACATATCCGACACTACACCACTGATTTGGAGAATAATACATGGCATGGCTGTGACTAAGAAGAAACTCGCCGAATCCCGGGATCGAATGCGAGGCCATCAAAATACCTGTCAGTGTTTCGAAGTTTCAGCGAGTTTCGACCACTTGTCAATGTCGCCTCTGCATTTCGGCTTCCGGCGGGTCTTGTTTACCAGCGCGTTCAGTTCTATCTTGAAAATGTTGGCCCTTATCGTTGCAACCGAAATTCAGCTATTTCTGAACGAAAATCATGTTCGCTTCACACGCCGGGTACACGAAGCGGATGTAAACATCGCGACGCGCCACCTGGCGATTATTTTAACGGAATTTTAAATACAGAGTTGCCCGCTCTGAGCTCAATGAGTCAAGCATTTGCCGACGTCACACATCAGTCAAAATGGCGCGACTTACGAACTTTGATGGAAAAGGTGTTCAATTTTTTTTAATTAATAAACCACTGACGTTAAAAATTTGATTACCGTTCAAAATAGTTTGTTTTTATTAACTCTTTCACGTGCATAGCATGTAACTTTTCCCTTTTGGGTCCCTTTAAAATAGTACGTCTGTTTAAATCACTGTCACGGATTATGGCGCATTGCAGGTAAAGAATTTGCACTTGCTATCAAAACATCTCAAAACGTGTTTGCTCCATGTTAATTTGCGACAAATAACATTGCTGAAAGGTTATATTATATACTGTCATAATGAACAATGGTATTTATACCATAAATGCGTTGCGATTTGCCGCATTTTGATGATTTGACATTTATCGCGCATGCACAGAAACGTCACCCGGATAGTTTATAACGCCCGGGAAAATGTAAATGCTACAACGCCACAGATCCTAAAAGTAAAATCATTGGCCTAAGGCATAGCCATAGAGAGAGAAGTCGGTTGCAGAAGATGAGATGAATTTATGACATTTATAAGGGATGACGCTGACGAAATCTCGGAAGAATTTGAGAAATCGTTTATACCCTCTGCCATTTTAATTCTGGAGGGATTCATGGAGCAGAATCGCACGTACCTAAAATGTATGCGTGACCTACAATTCTTTTCAAAAAGATCGTCTACACCAAAGTCATCATACGCTCTCATTCATACAGTGGACATCTCTACAGAGTACCGGGAGAGAGGATCAAGAGTTTTTAAATTTAGTACAAGATAGTTTCCTTTCTCAACATGTGTTAGAAGCAACCAGGGGCGAGAACGTGTTAGACATAGTATTGAGCTCACAGAAGGAATTTGTTGATAATGTCAAGATATGTGAGCCACTGGGGTGTAGTGATCACAACCAGATACATTTTATCATCAAAGTAAAGGGAGAACGGAATAGAAAAATAAGGTACAGGAAATTTTTTCACAAAGGAATATATAAGGACATGAGGGAATATTTAGCAAAGATAGACTGGAATAACACACTGAAGAATAAGACAGCAACAGAATGCTGGAATATTTTAAAGAGTGAAATTGACTGCGTCGTTGACAAATTTGTCCCCTTGAAAAAACAGGGGAAACGGTCAAAGAAGAAACACTTATCGAAGGAAGCCATTAGAAAAATCAAGTACAAGCAAATGATGTGGAAGACATATAGACATACCGGAAGTGAAGAAGACTATAGCATTTATAAAGAAGCACTTAATCAAGCTACAGCTGAAATTAGAAATTCAAAGAGAAGCTACGAACAAAAAATAGCTTTTAATATAAAACATGACAGCAAGAGTTTTTATGCGTATGTTCGAAGTAAACAGAAAGTTCAGGATAAGGTCGGTCCTCTAGAAGGTAGTGATGGAAACATAATAACAGAGGGATTCTTAATGGCAGAAAACCTAAATGAGTACTTTAGTTCGGTGTTTACCAGGGAAGATATTAGTATATTACCAGTACTTGAGACTAAGTTCGAAGGGAGAGGGTTTGACTATTTAGGACAACTAATTGTAACCCCAACAATGGTAGCTATGAAAATAAGAGATATGAAGGATAATAAATCACCTGGAGTGGATGGGATTCCTCCCAAATTACTATTGGAAATTGTAGAACAAATCAGCATACCGCTTGCAACAGTGTTCAATTTGTCATTAGAGGAGGGAATAGTTCCGTTAGAATGGAAAGAAGCAAACATTATACCATTATTTTAAAAAGGTTCGAGAAACAAGTCAGAGAACTATAGACCAGTGAGTTTAACATCGGTGATTTGCAAACTATTAGAAAGACTAGTTAAAGATCACCTGTTTGATTTTCTTGTTAAAAATAAATTGATAAACCCATCTCAACATGGGTTTTTAAACGAGTCATGCTTAACAAATATGTTATTTTTTTTGGAAGATGTCACAAAGTGGCTAGATGAGGGATCACCAGTAGATATAATCTACTTAGATTTTAAAAAAGCCTTTGACAAAGTGCCCACCAAAGACTACTACTTAAACAAAAGGGCCCCATGGCATAGGAAATGGAATGATCAACTGGATAGAAAAATGGCTTATTGATAGAAGACAAAGAGTAGTAGTTGATGGGGAGGTTTCAAACTGGAAAGCGGTTTTGAGTGGAGTACCCAGGGATCAGTACTGGGACCTATTTTATTCTTAATATATATCAATGATTTGGATGATGACATAACAAGCAAGGTGTTGAAGTTTGCGGACGACACAAAAGTGTTTAGGAAAATTAAAAGTGATGCAGATAGACAGCATTTACAAGATGATCTTAATAAATTGATAGAATGGTCTGAGATGGCAAATGCTGTTTAATTTTGGAAAGTGTAAGTGCCTTCACACAGGACATGGGAATGAAGATGCACAATATACAATGGGTGATACTGTACTAAATACTACCTTAAAGGAAAAGGACTTAGGGCTAACTATTAGTGCTGACATGAAGGTATCAGAGCAGTGTGGAATTGCAGCAGCGAAGGGAAACCAAATTCTTGGATTAATTAGGCGAAATATAGTGTACAAAGAAAAAGAACTAATAATACCGCTGTATAAAACAATAGTTAGGCCTCACTTAGAATTTGTATACAAGCATGGAGGCCATATCGGAAGGATATTGATATCTAGAAAGAGTACAAAGGAGAGCAACCAAAATGATACCAAAACTCAGGAATATTAGTTATGAAATGCGTCTAAAAGAATGTGGTTTAACAACACTAGAAACCAGAAGATTGAGAGGAGATCAGATTGAGGTGTTTAAAATATTGAATGGATATGAAAATATTGACAGAAATATTTTGTTCACAGTCAAGGAAGAGAGAAGGACTAGAGGACATGGAGTTACATTAGCAAAGAAGCAGTGTAGACTAGATATTAGAAAATTTTCATTTTCACAAAGAACAGTAAACGAATGGAACAGATTATCAGCTGATTGTGTAGGTGCTAGTAGTGTTAATATATTTAAAAATAAAATCGACATATACCTAAGAAGGGCGGGGTATACTTAGATAGATAGGTTGGACTCTCGATAAGCCAAATGGCTTCCTAGTCCACCTGCCATCTAGAGTTGAATCTCTAGGTGGCAATCTTGTTAAATCTTGTTAAATTCATGCAGACGCCAAGTCTGATGAAGTGATTTCACGATTAGGGAACAAGTTAATTAAAACAAACCATCGGTATCCCATATAGCCTCATATTTAGGATTGTAAATCTGGCACAGCGCAAATAATGTACATAATAAAAAATTGCTATTTTAAAACAATTAATTTAAATGAACATTTATTGTAGGCCCTATAGACTGCCTCGGCTATGTCATAATGCCTATAGTTAATTTTCTAAAAATAGTCTTGAAATACTTTAGCCTGTACGGACTCGTGTACATGTACTTCTCGGGGGAATTTATTCCAGCTTAGTATTGTTCTATATAAAATGACATGCTGTAATTTTAGTATGCAGTCCTGGAACAGGGGTGTGTAAAGTAAAGGGGTGTGTGTGTCTAATTAAAGAAACGAGTTACTGGAGTGGGTAAATATGTTGATTCATATTGATATAAACCATTATGTACATTAAAATTAGTCTATAATGTAAACGACTTTCAAGAAGCTGTGAATCTGATTAAAATGCACATGGGAAAACAAATAATTTTAATTAGACAGTGTTATGTCATAATTACAGTTCTTATCTGGTCACCTGTGCGCTTGAAGACGGCCGAACGTTGCCAGAATTCGCCAGTTCGTATATCAGCGAGTTCGTCTTGGAAACAAGCCTTATGACGTCATCGCAAAGAAGCGTCTGAGATGTTTACGTGATTAAAGCATGGTGTTGGCGTCACTGATGTAATAACACGGATTATGGCTACGACGTATGACCGATTCGGCTAATTTATGCATTATTCGGCGCTATTTATTCGCTAAACGCATATTGCATTTAGCTAATGAATGGCCACAATGATGCCTACGCCATTCCCAGTGACGTCTTAACGCCTTTGTGTGATCCACAATTAGCAGAACGACTCACGAAATAACACACTTTGTGATTTTATTATTCCGCATCTTAATTCGTATATTCGATGCATGAAGTGTATTTCAATAACATGAGGTATTTGAATAGCAATATAATACACAGTAGTGATTATTACTGTGGGATGATAATAAGTCATATAATCGAGGTGGTGTAATGTGCAAATACAAGAAATGTAAATTGTAATGCATTCATTTGCGGGTTCGTCATCGTTTTGGGGGTTACAAACATCTCGTTGATTACATTGCACTGTGAGAAAAGCGCATAAATGTTTGAATTATTAATCACCTCGAGAGTTCACCTTTTCTTTTGTAGTTACATACATACTTTCCTGGAATAGCATTCACTTCGTCCAGTCTGGAATTACGCCAAGGCAGCAGACAGAGAAACCTGATTCACAGATGCTTTTAAGTTGTTTATATACATACATACATACATACATACATACATACATACATACATACATACATACATACATACATACATACATACATACATACATACATACATACATACATACATACATACATACATACATACACACACACATATATATATATATATATACAATGTATATTTACATGAGATACTTATATACAAATAAGGTATATATTTTTTATATTATGCTAATTATTATAGTACAGAGGTTAACATGCAATGTATATCTAATTGTATGCTAGCCTTGTATAATATAATAATTAGTGTGTGTATGTATATATATATATATATATATATACGTTATATAATTTGTATAATATAATTATAAATGTATATATAATATTTATATATATTATAAATGTATATATATATTATATATATATATATATATATATATATATATATATAATATATATATATATATATATAATTATTATACACACACACACACACACACACACACACACACACACACACACACACACACACACACACACACACACACACACACACACACACACACACACACACACACACACACACACACACACACACACACACACACACACACACACACACACACACACACACACACACACACATTTTATGTATAATATTGTTTGTGCTCGACTATTACCATCTTTCGATATACGTCAGGAGTGCTGGTGGTTTGTACGGTGGCTTTCGCTATGAAACATTGTTAACAATATTAGATTACAAAGGAAACCTTTCAACGAATATTCCATCGTCTGTTGCTGTCACAAAAATATTAAACGCAGTCGTTCAGTTCCACATACTGTATATCACTGTTCCGGGTTCACAGTTTCCTACATCCGGTTTATTCTTGTTCTACTTCCGGGTGGGCCTTGGCGCCAATGGTGAAGTGCGATATGGTGGGCAGCGTCACTTTGCTATCCTTCGATGTATACGATAATGGCGTCAGCACTGTCCGTCCGGCGCTGCCCGGACTCGCTCTGCCGTCGAGCGGCGCCACCTGCGTCATTTCCGTTACGGCTACCACGTGATGACTGACCGGTGTGCTGTCGATGGAGTGTCTCGCGAGACCTGTAACGCGAGTATTCCCCGTACGTCTCTCCTGCCCGACGAGTTTTCCGCCCTCAGACGAAGCCTTACTCGTCCGCCCGGCCGTCTGACGATTCGCCAGGAGCTTGTTCTTTGTCGCCCCGTCACGTGACCCGAGCGGGTAGACGAAGTCGAGAAGTCGGCGCGTGTTCGGGTACTTCGAATCACCGCCGCTGCCCTGCACGTTCGGCAGAGTCCGCCCCGTGCTGTTGCTGCGGGCGTATCTGTCGTAGTTACCCATGTCTAGCGTCAGCTTTCGCCGCATCGGTGGCCGCTTCACCGAGATTCGTGGCTCCGCGGTGGGTTTTCCACCGCGCCAGCCTCGGCTCTGCGGCTGCGGTTGCGACCTCCCCGCCGTCTCCCCGACCGTTGGGTCGGCCGTTGGCGTCCCGGCCTGCTCGGTACGTCCCGTCACCACGCACGGCCCATTCGGCACGATGGCGAAGTGCATCGCTCCGACGGCGGCCTTCGGCTTGACCCCGTCCATCGGTTCCGGGTGAACGGACGGGTCCTCGGGAGTCGGCGAGAGACGTCCGTTGTGCTGTTCGGTGACTCGACCGTTGACATCACCCGGCCGCGATGTTTGGTCGCTCGCCACGGAGCAAGAGTCGTCACTGTCTCTGGTGAAGTCGGGGAGATTCCTCACGAGCGACGGCAGCTCGACGTGGCCGTTCCTGTTGTCGACGTCAGTCGGCGGCACCTGTGCCGCCTTCACGACGTCAATGGCCGTCACGTGAGACGTTCTGACGTCGTTCGAAGTGACGCGAGAAGGCTCGTGTGTCCGTTCAGACCGCACGGGCTGGGCGCCTGTCGTGTGGGGCGGCTTATCTGACGCGTTCCCTAAGGTGCAAACAAGATAAAGTAACCATTATAATGCTCTGCTCTGCTCTGCTCTGCTCTGCTCTGCTCTGCTCTGCTCTGCTCTGCTCTGCTGCTATCCTATTCTTTGAGACATGTTATTTAGGTCTTTCCGCGCCAAGCTTTCAATAATCAACACCGGCCGTTTCCAGAAACCACACTACTGCATTTGCGGCTAGTCTGAAGTGTTCGTATATAATGGCTACACAGATAGTCGTGTTTGTGTACACAATATTTGTGCCAATCATATTTTCAATCGGCTTACTTAAACACGCCTGTTGCTAGGTAGTGTACACAGGAATTGACAGCGAAACAAAAATCTCGCCCTTACCGTCAATGTGCGACGCGGCCAGTCTCAATATGAGAACGTCCTCGTGGCGCCCCCTGGCGTCTGGTTTCACACCTCTCTGTGTCGCCAGAGATTCGTTGTCCCCGCTGTTACTCTGCCCTGCCGTCCACCCTGTCACCTCGGTGGCTCGGGTCCCTTGGCGGGGCGATGCCGCCTTCTGCGCGAATTTACGTGGAGACTGCTTCTGCAAAATGTCAGACATTGGCTGTGGTACAGTGGAGTATAATGCTGGTTTGTGAAGACAACTGTGTCAAGTAAATTGCTGAAATAAGGAGACAGGACAAAGGAAAAGTGGGAGAACTGAGAGAGGAGGTGGGAGTGAAAGAAATGTTAAAGAAGAAGCTGTGAGGAGGTGGAGACTAATGACGACGAATAGAGGAAGAGCGGCTACATCTAAAAAGGAGACGACCGACACTGCATTTGGAAGACTGCAGAAGGAGAGACGTAGAGGGATTAATGGGTGACTTGGAAAGGAGAGTGAGAGACAGAGGCGTGTGGATGTAGTTGGTCGACATAATAGTATAAGACTTGTGAAGAACAGTAACCAGACATCGAGAGGCTCAGGACCAAAACCTGCCGAGCAATACCTTGAGGGCAAAGCGGAATACCATCGCGCAACACACACACTCACACATCCACACACTCACACACTCATACACTCATACACTCACACACTCACACACTCACACCCTCACACACTCACACACTCACACACACACTCTCACACCCCCCCCCCACACACACACACACACACACACACACACACACACACACACACACACACACACACAAACAAACACAAACACAAACACTGTTGTGGAGAGTTAACAAGAAAAGCAGAAAGAACTAAAATGGTACAATTGGTAAAGGTGAGCGCTGAAGCATCCAGCCACGGTGCGATTAATGCGCGAAGGGTGCTCGTACAAATATCAAACCACTGTCTATAGCCAGACACTTCTTCATACAGCTGAGTAAACTGGAGCAATGTAGAGTGAAAAACTTGCCCAAGGTTTCACACTGCAACACACGATTCGAACCCCGGTTCCCTTAGCCGAGGGTCCGAAGCTGTACCCCTGAGCCACTGCGCTCTACTACCGATTAAGTGACATCCACCCGCAAGGAAGCAAGCGGACGAAGAAGACGGAATCTATCATTGTATCGGTAAGAATCGAATTCTTTCTGGTGACCATGTCTAAAACGTCGACCATTCTCACAAATACCCGAAACCTTACCATCATCACGCTAAACTGCTCTGACTTGGCCATGCACCATCGGTTCTGTCCAATCATAGAATGATATGCAACTGTGTGCTTTGGAAGATATAGGTATTGTCTCTTGGTTCGCATTTGCAGACAAAGGTTGCTGTGTTACGAAGGAGAGCGATTAATCAACATAAACAATATTCTCATGTAAAATTAAACAATGCTTATTCGAGATAGCACAGAGGCATCAGTGCTTCTTTATCGATGTCAGCTGTGAGCAATGACAAAGACGCGCAAAACTACGAGACGAGCACCAGCAGGTAAAATGCTCTCGGATAAAAAAAATTGAATTGGTGTTTGTCAGAACGAGAAGCAAAATCACTGTTATGATTTTGGAAAGGAGGTTGAAATGTGTGGAACATTGCTACACACTTAACGATGAAGCGGTTTCGAATACCGTTAGGAAAGACACTGAAAACTAATCAAAGACAGAACGACCTTATTTACCGACTCTCCAAAACAAGGCAGTGAAATCAGAATACACATTACAGTTAGGGATACGTGCAGATATCTGAGCAAAGCTAGTCAGCACGATCATGGTGATGACAACGAAAAAGACGATAATAGCGATGAAACTAGAAGGATTATTATCAACGGAATAAAGAACCATATTATACCTACAGTAGTTACATTCTGTGAGCGAGTTAATTCACCAGAAATGTCAATTCAATGTTTAAGATTAGCATAGCCAGACAACTTTATTCTTTAGTAGTATTACTAAATATATTGTTGCTATTATCCACCTGTTCGTGATTGTTGGCATTTATTATTCAGCTATGTGAGTCTACGACATGCAACATGCTTAGATTTAGATCTATCTGAGGTCATCTATTGTACCATGAGCAAGTATGACACAGAAAATCTTTTTAGCACTGATGCTCGTCCAAGGCCATGCAAGACACGTCCCCAAAAGAATATATTTTTGTGGAAATCTCAGCAACTTGCATTTTGGATAATTGTTTTGGTGTTGAAACGTTATCATGCGAAGCTTGTGTGCTTCAATTCCACGTTCTAAGCGGACAAACGTCGTATGTTTCTGTAATGTCCCTATCGTAGACGACAGGAAGGAGATCTTGCATGCTATGAAATAAGGCCGACCAGCGCCCAAGGGTTCCCGTTGTCCTTAACCCGGGGATGTGCTCGTAGAAGGTAGGAAGGAATGATATATTTTATGATACGACATTAGGCCAATATATTCCTGCTGTCATAAGCTCGTTACTGTCCTCTCTGTACCCACCAGTTCCAGTATTCGAGGTTGTTCCGTCGTCACCGGTGGAGCCTTCGTCGTCTTCTGCATCGACACGTTCACAGGTCTCCTTTGAGGAGCCGCCGGAGTCACAGCGACTGACTCTGTCTGCGTCAGTATCACCTGAACACGTACAATATATATAAACACACTGAACTATTTAAACACTCCTTTATTGACATTGAAATATTAACTTTATCAAATGATTATTGGTAAAATTGTACTTTTAAACGAAGTGCATGACACTGAACAACAACCCGCCTATGTTCAATGCAAGCAACTAATCTACCATTTGTTTCCGAAGCCAACATTCTATCTCTCGTTTGTTTCTGAAGCCAACCTCCCATTTGTTTCCGAAGCCAACATTCTATCTCTCGTTTGTTTCTGAAGCCAACCTCCCATCTGTTTATGAAGCCAACCTCCCATTTGTTTCTGAAGCCAACTTCCCATCTGTTTCTGAGGCCAACCTCCCATCTGTTTCTGAAGCCAACCTCCCATCTCTTTCTGAAGCCAACATCCCATCTATTTCTGTAGCCAATCTCCCATCTGTTTCTGAAGCCAACCTCCCATCTGTTTCTGAAGCCAACTTCCCATCTGTTTCTGAAGCCAACCTCCCATCTATTTCTGAAGCCAACCTCCCATCTCTTTCTGAAGCCAACCTCCCATCTCTTTCTGAAGCCAACATCCCATCTATTTCTGTAGCCAATCTCCCATCTGTTTCTGAAGCCAACCTCCCATCTGTTTCTGAAGCCAACATCCCATCTGTTTCTGAAGCCAACCTCCCATCTGTTTCTGAAGCCAACATCCCATCTGTTTCTGAAGCCAACCTCCCATCTCTTTCTGAAGCCAACCTCCCATCTCTTTCTGAAGCCAACCTCCCATCTCTTTCTGAAGCCAACCTCCCATCTGTTTCTGAAGCCAACATCCCATCTATTTCTGAAGCCAACATCCCATCTGTTTCTGAAGCCAACATCCCATCTATTTCTGAAGCCAACCTCCCATCTGTTTCTGAAGCCAACCTCCCATCTATTTCTGAAGCCAACCTCCCATCTCTTTCTAAAGCCAACATCCCATCTATTTCTGAAGCCAACCTCCCATCTCTTTCTGAAGCCAACCTCCCATCTCTTTCTGAAGCCAACCTCCCATCTGTTTCTGAAGCCAACATCCCATCTGTTTGTGAAGCCAACCTCCCATCTGTTTGTGAAGCCAACCTCCCATCTGTTTCTGAAGCCAACCTCCCATCTATTTCTGAAGCCAACCTCCCATCTGTTTCTGAAGCCAACATCCCATCTGTTTCTGAAGCCAACCTCCCATCTGTTTCTGAAGCCAACATCCCATCTATTTCTGAAGCCAACCTCCCATCTGTTTCTGAAGCCAACATCCCATCTATTTCTGAAGCCAACCTCCCATCTGTTTCTGAAGCCAACATCCCATCTGTTTCTGAAGCCAACATCCCATCTATTTCTGAAGCCAACCTCCCATCTGTTTCTGAAGCCAACATCCCATCTATTTCTGAAGCCAACCTCCCATCTGTTTCTGAAGCCAACATCCCATCTATTTCTGAAGCCAACATCCCATCTGTTTCTGAAGCCAACATCCCATCTATTTCTGAAGCCAACCTCCCATCTGTTTCTGAAGCCAACCTCCCATCTGTTTCTGAAGCCAACCTCCCATCTGTTTCTGAAGCCAACATCCCATCTATTTCTGAAGCCAACCTCCCATCTGTTTCTGAAGCCAACATCCCATCTATTTCTGAAGCCAACATCCCATCTGTTTCTGAAGCCAACATCCCATCTGTTTGTGAAGCCAACCTCCCATCTGTTTCTGAAGCCAACCTCCCATCTGTTTCTGAAGCCAACCTCCCATCTGTTTCTGAAGCCAACCTCCCATCTGTTTCTGAAGCCAACCTCCCATCTGTTTCTGAAGCCAACCTCCCATCTGTTTCTGAAGCCAACCTCCCATCTGTTTCTGAAGCCAACCTCCCATCTGTTTCTGAAGCCAACCTCCCATCTGTTTGTGAAGCCAACCTCCCATCTGTTTCTGAAGCCAACCTCCCATCTGTTTCTGAAGCCAACCTCCCATCTGTTTGTGAAGCCAACCTCCCATCTGTTTCTGAAGCCAACCTCCCATCTGTTTCTGAAGCCAACCTCCCATCTGTTTCTGAAGCCAACCTCCCATCTGTTTCTGAAGCCAACATCTCATCTCTTTCTGAAGCCAACCTCCCATCTCTTTCTGAAGCCAACATCCCATTTGTTTCTGAAGCCAACCTCCCATCTGTTTCTGAAGCCAACATCCCATCTGTTTATGAAGCCAACATCCCATTTGTTTCTGAAGCCAACCTCCCATCTGTTTCTGAAGCCAACATCCCATCTGTTTCTGAAGCCAACCTCCCATCTGCTTATGAAGCCAACCTCCCATCTGCTTCTGAAGCCAACATCCCATCTGTTTATGAAGCCAACATTCCATCTGTTTCTGAAGCCAACCTCCCATTTGCTTCTGAAGCCAACATCCCATCTGTTTATGAAGCCAACATCCCATCTGTTTATGAAGCCAACATCCCATCTGTTTATGAAGCCAACATCCCATCTGTTTATGAAGCCAACATCCCATCTGTTTATGAAGCCAACATCCCATCTGTTTATGAAGCCAACATCCCATCTGTTTATGAAGCCAACATCCCATCTGTTTATGAAGCCAACGTCCCATCTGTTTATGAAGCCAACATTCCATCTGTTTCTGAAGCCAACCTCCCATCTGCTTCTGAAGCCAACATCCCATCTGTTTATGAAGCCAACATCCTATCTGTTTATGAAGCCAACATCCCATCTGTTTATGAAGCCAACCTCCCATCTGCTTCTGAAGCCAACATCCCATCTGTTTATGAAGCCAACCTCCCATCTGTTTATGAAGCCAACATCCCATCTGTTTATGAAGCCAACCTCCCATCTGTTTCTGAAGCCAACCTCCCATCTGTTTATGAAGCCAACATCCCATCTGTTTCTGAAGCCAACATCCCATCTGTTTATGAAGCCAACCTCCCATCTGTTTCTGAAGCCAACCTCCCATCTGTTTCTGAAGCCAACCTCCCATCTGTTTCTGAAGCCAACCTCCCATCTGTTTATGAAGCCAACATCCCATCTGTTTATGAAGCCAACCTCCCATCTGCTTCTGAAGCCAACCTCCCATCTGTTTATGAAGCCAACCTCCCATCTGTTTCTGAAGCCAACATCCCATCTGCTTCTGAAGCCAACCTCCCATCTGTTTATGAAGCCAACCTCCCATCTGTTTATGAAGCCAACCTCCCATCTGTTTATGAAGCCAACCTCCCATCTGTTTCTGAAGCCAACATCCCATCTGTTTATGAAGCCAATCTCCCATCTGCTTCTGAAGCCAACCTCCCATCTGTTTATGAAGCCAACATCCCGTCTGTTTATGAAGCCAACATCCCATCTGTTTATGAAGCCAACCTCCCATCTGCTTCTGAAGCCAACATCCCGTCTGTTTATGAAGCCAACCTCCCATCTGCTTCTGAAGCCAACATCCCGTCTGTTTATGAAGCCAACATCCCATCTGCTTCTGAAGCCAACATCCCATCTGTTTATGAAGCCAACCTCCCATCTGCTTCTGAAGCCAACATCCCGTCTGTTTATGAAGCCAACATCCCATCTGCTTCTGAAGCCAACATCCCATCTGTTTCTGAAGCCAACATCCCGTCTGTTTATGAAGCCAACATCCCATCTGCTTCTGAAGCCAACATCCCATCTGCTTCTGAAGCCAACATCCCGTCTGTTTATGAAGCCAACATCCCATCTGTTTCTGAAGCCAACATCCCGTCTGTTTATGAAGCCAACATCCCATCTGCTTCTGAAGCCAACATCCCGTCTGTTTATGAAGCCAACCTCCCATCTGTTTCTGAAGCCAACATCCCATCTGTTTCTGAAGCCAACATCCCATCTGTTTATGAAGCCAACATCCCATCTGCTTCTGAAGCCAACATCCCGTCTGTTTATGAAGCCAACCTCCCATCTGTTTCTGAAGCCAACATCCCATCTGTTTCTGAAGCCAACATCCCATCTGTTTATGAAGCCAACCTCCCATCTGTTTCTGAAGCCAACATCCCATCTGTTTCTGAAGCCAACATCCCATCTGTTTCTGAAGCCAACATCCCATCTGTTTCTGAAGCCAACATCCCATCTGTTTATGAAGCCAACATCCCATCTGTTTCTGAAGCCAACATCCCATCTGTTTATGAAGCCAACATCCCATCTGTTTCTGAAGCCAACATCCCATCTGCTTCTGAAGCCAACATCCCGTCTGTTTCTGAAGCCAACCTCCCATCTGTTTCTGAAGCCAACATCCCATCTGTTTCTGAAGCCAACATCCCGTCTGTTTATGAAGCCAACATCCCATCTGTTTATGAAGCCAACATCCCATCTGTTTATGAAGCCAACATCCCATCTGTTTATGAAGCCAACATCCCATCTGCTTCTGAAGCCAACATCCCATCTGTTTATGAAGCCAACATCCCATCTGTTTATGAAGCCAACATCCCATCTGCTTCTGAAGCCAACATCCCGTCTGTTTATGAAGCCAACATCCCATCTGTTTATGAAGCCAACATCCCGTCTGTTTATGAAGCCAACATCCCATCTGTTTATGAAGCCAACATCCCATCTGTTTGTGAAGCCAACATCCCATCTGTTTATGAAGCCAACATCCCATCTGTTTATGAAGCCAACATCCCATCTGTTTATGAAGCCAACATCCCATCTGTTTATGAAGCCAACATCCCATCTGTTTGTGAAGCCAACATCCCATCTGCTTCTGAAGCCAACATCCCGTCTGTTTATGAAGCCAACCTCCCATCTGTTTATGAAGCCAACATCCCATCTGTTTATGAAGCCAACATCCCATCTGCTTCTGAAGCCAACATCCCATCTGCTTCTGAAGCCAACATCCCATCTGTTTATGAAGCCAACCTCCCATCTGTTTATGAAGCCAACATCCCATCTGTTTATGAAGCCAACCTCCCATCTGTTTATGAAGCCAACATCCCATCTGCTTCTGAAGCCAACATCCCATCTGCTTCTGAAGCCAACATCCCATCTGCTTCTGAAGCCAACATCCCACTTCGCACCCATTTCTGAAGCCCATTTCTTGCTACTTTCTAAAGTCTACTTCCTGTATCCTTTTTGTACAGCCAACGTTCCCGGAGCCACCGCCCCCCCCCCCCCGCCTTCAACCTGTTTCGGCATACCAAGTCCCACAATTCACGCGAGTCTCCTCCCGCCATTTCCACCCCATCTAATTGGGAAGCCCAACAATCCCATCCCAATTTTTTTTATTATAGAAATATCACACACCTCCCATTGTATGCCACCTCCCCCTAAAAGACCATAGGCATATCAACTCTTTCTAAACAACAACAACTAGGCAACTCCGCCACCCCGGACAAATCTGACGGAATCATTAACATATTATGGCCAACAATGCGAAAAGAAGACGAAGTCGTATTAGTAACCCGAGTTTCCCGTTGCGATATGTAATTAATCAAAATCGATTATCGCCCGCCTACGTCTTCGGCAAGTACGTCTTAATTAACCGTTCAATCTGGTCATTAGTTTCGCGTATTCGCCGTAATGTCAACGTCCGGTTCTGCTTTGCCATCCTCCCGCTTGATTACCGGTTATCATTTATGTCCGCCTGCCTTGCGCGTCACAGCTTCGATCGGCGGTGCGTCCTACGTTAGGTGTTTTATTTACGGCGAGTTGACCACAGACGGTCGACGTCATACCCCCTACACATATCGATATTGCACGAAACGCGAGCCAATTACGGGATTCATTAATAATCCTTTCGAAAGGCAAACATGTTAACACGTCGCTTCCGACATGATGGATATGGAGGTATCGTCATTGCGATGGGTGGATGTGTTCTGATGTTGTCTTGTGCTAAAGAATGGTTAAAATTTAAAGTTTTCTTCTTCGACATCATCTTCTTCGTCTTCGTCGTTTTCGTCGGCTTCTTCTTCTTCGGCGTTCGCTCAGACTCATATCGATTGCTCTTAGGTATAATATTTATATATATATTATTTATTTATTAGCTTAACGTCATTGTTTTTATATAGATAATTTATCATTTCAAAGGACATCTTAGATCTTAGACTAAACATTTATATACTATTAAATAACAAATTTAATTTATATATATATATATATATATATATATATATATATATAGTTTTTCATTTTATTGTAACTGATTCAAAAGCCAGAACGCATTCCTATTTGTCATGATCGAAATGTACATTGCATATGGAAAATGGAGAACAAAGCTTTATTATTATTATTATTATTATTATTATTATTATTATTATTATTATTATTATTATTATTATTATTATTATTATTATTATTATTATTATTATTATTATTATTATTATTATTATTATTATAATGATTATTATTACGTAGGTTGCTGTACGTCGCATGTCGTTCAGACAGTCAACTATTATTTCTCCCATTGACGTCTCCGTGAGCCATGTTTCCGTTCTGTCTCCTGGTAAGTTGGATATCTTCATTTCAATGTACGAGTTTCGCTGTTTCACGAAGCTGTGTCACACCAGGAATGGACAGGCTTCATAATCATTAGCCGGAAGTTAGCTGACTCGGTAGGCTTGAAGTTTGTTCATCAAAATGGTCCTGCATATAAACTGGCCGATTTTCGGAAAATTTCCTTTAGAGCATATAATGTGAACATTTCGTCGTCTGAAATGTTAAACTACAAACACTGTTTCGGACAGATTAATAAGTGCAACTAAGCACCAATACTAAGCACCTATTTAGTCTAGTATCTACCTTTCTATTATGGCCACCCTCTCTATTAGGGTCACCCGCGGGACTAGACAGAAGTGACCAAGGTAAGGTTTTTTAATAGCATGGCTAATGTCATAAACCTTTATAAGTTTGGACTATTATTTGGGACTATCCCATGGTAACATAAATTGCGAGGTGGCAGCATACTCAAGGTAACCGTAATACGAGGTTCGGCTGTGATAGAAACAGAAACAGACAGCCTTGGTTTCAGTCACGTGTCTTACCTTGTCGTTTCTATTGCCGGCAAGCCATCTGGCGTCAGTGACAGAAGGTTTGCCGGCCGATCGCCGTTCGGCGTTGTAACGGGTTAGTTTCTGCAGCAGCAGGTGATATGTCGCCGTCGCGCTGCTCGCTGTGTTGCTCGACACCATGCGGATGACGTCACCGAGATTGAAACCGAGGTCGTCGGCCATGAACTTGACGATGTCGTGTTGCAGGGCGTCGGCATTCAGTCTGTTCGGGAACTGCGCCGGCTCCAGTTGTGAGTTGCGACCTGGATCGTATATTGAATTATAACGTGTGTGTGGGTCTATCACTTTTTAAATCCAGCAATTCATTCTCATCTCGTAGTTTAAATGGATTTTAATAATCTCATTACAGGCACAAAGCGGAAGGGGTTCATTGGTGATTATGATGATCTGGTGGTGATGGTAGGTGGGATGTGAGTGAGTGAGTGAGTGAGTGAGTGAAGGGGTGGGTGAGTGAGTGAGTGAGTGAGTGAGGGGTGGGTAGGTGAGTGAGTGAGTGAGTGAGTGAGGGAGTGGGTGGATGAGTGAGTGAGTAGGTGAGGGGGTGGGTGGATGAGTGAGTGAGGGGTGGGTGGGTGGATGAGTGAGTGAGTAGGTGAGGGGGTGGGTGGATGAGTGAGTGGGGGGTGGGTGGGTGGGTGGATGAGTTAGTGAGTGAGGGGTGAGTGAACCGGAATAGGAATCGGAAGTGTTTATTGACCCAATAAAAATATACATAAAGCAATGTTCATATAAATTTCCTACAGCTCAAATTATAAAATAATATTACATTAGTACCGCTGTGCAGCAAACTGCCAAGTAATTGCGTAAGAAAATAACAGAAATGTAATTATAAGTGATTATGAATTGTTACTGTAGGTAAAATAACCAGGGGTCGAGGAGACTGTCACTAAGACCATTTTGGTCGCTCTCGTGGCAGCCACCCAGTGGTGAGAGAGGGGTGGGGGGTGAGTGAGTGAGTGATTGATTGATTGATTGAGGGAGTGGGTGGATGAGTGAGTGAGTGACTGAGTGAGGGGTTGAGTGGATGAGTGAGTGAAGGGGTGAGTGGATGAGTGAGTGAGTGAGTGAGTGAGTGAGTGAGGGGTGGGTGGATGGGTGAGTGAGTGAGGGGTTGGGTGAGTGATTGAGGGGTGAGTAGGTGAGTGAGTGTGTGAGTGGGTACAAGAGTGGGTGAGTGAGTGCGGGTGATTGGGTGAGTGTGTGGGTGAATTCGTTCGTGTGTGCGTGTGTGCGTGTGTGCGTGTGTGCGTGTGTGCGTGTGTGCGTGTGTGCGTGTGTGCGTGTGTGCGTGCGTGCGTGCGTGCGTGCGTGCGTGGGTGAGTGGGGGCGTCGTTTGAGATATCATTCGAGAGAGTGGGCATCTATTTTCCTAAGATTAACCGCTGGTTCATTTACAATGTAGGCCCTGCTAGTATTTATAACAAGATGAATGTCCGCACAAATTGGTTTATCAGTTTATGTCGTGATATGTCACCAGTATTTTATGGACATATACACGCTTTGGCAATTAGTGACATTGCGCTTGTCTTTTGATATGGAGACATACACGTTAAAAGACTGATCGATAAAGTACAAAACTAAAGGTGAAACATGACTTTTTTGCCGGCTGATTTATGGGTCAATCAAATTACTGTGATATACCATCTATCACTTTCTGTGGACTACATGAAAAACACGAAGGAGAGCAAATGCTGGGAATTTGTGTGTAGCTTGAGATTGATAAGTTACACGCATTTATTTTGCTATGCGAAATCTACAACTAACTGCATATCCGCTAGGTTGAATTTACAAACTAAAGTCATTGAATGTTTTCTTTAAATGTCGCTGTATGATGAGTGACGTTATGGCGGATCACATGAAATAAGGCATGAAAACAGAACGTTTTACAATAACAGTGCACGTGCTATGATGACATAATATAA
>JAODUO010000123.1:420000-437500 GCA_025642075.2 Ridgeia piscesae
AAGTGTACGCAGTAATGGCGCGTTTGAAGAACTTAATGAGACAGGAGAACAGGGGACGGAAATGTCAACGAGGGCAAAGACGTGCCGACGACGAGCCAGGCAAGTAACGTGACAGCGACATGACAGCCGCGTCTCGTCTGGGCCAGCCGAAAAAAGCGAAGTGTCGGCACAATCACAACAAACGTGATGCATTGATGCTTCAGCACACTGTCTGATTAGGGATAACAGGACGCGGGGGCATTGAAAAAACAACCTCGTGTTTGGGGATAACAACGACACGTAGAATGTTATTGACACAGCCTCGTTTTGGGAATAATGCCAGCAGACTGGGATAACATGAACACAGCCTCACTTTGACGATAACAACGACACGTTGGAATAGCTCAAGGAGGAATAGGAATATTACAAACACAGACTATTTTGACGATAACAACGATATGTAGAAAAAGAATATTACAAACACTTGCTCATTGGACGATCACAATGACACGTAGGATATTACAAACACAGGCTCATTGGACGATCACAATGACACGTAGGATATTACAAACACATGCTCAATTGACTATAACAATGACATGTAGATTTTTTTAATTATATAGCCTCGTGTGTTAGGGTAACATCTACACGTAGATATATTACAAACACAGGCTCACTGTGACGATAACAAAGACACGTAGAATATTTCAAACAGAGTCTCATGTTTAGGGAAACGTAAGATTATTATAAATAATGGCCTCATTTGTCACAATAAAACACGTATAATTAAGCTTGCAAACCGGCAACATGCATGACGTTGTTTGGTCGGAACGTTATGCACAATCATAACTGAGTTATTAGACAAGAAGAGCTAGAAATAACTCATCTACTTCCCGTTATTCGTCATCGTCGTGATGGATAACGTACGAAACGATTCCGCACATGCGTTCACGATGAAACAACGCTGTAAAAATGTGTTTCGAAATTAATTACTACGCCCTTTGGCTTGTTTACACTTCGGTAGTTATTCATGTATGAATGCGTGAACTACATGTTAGATATTCTGTCAAATAAACGTTCTTTTCTTGTTCCTTCTTGTTCTTGTTCTTGTTCTTGTTCTTGTTCTTGTTCTTGTTCTTGTTCTTGTTCTTGTTCTTGTTCTTGTTCTTGTTCTTGTTCTTGTTCTTGTTCTTGTTCTGTCATGGTGCATGTTCTGACTACACATGGCACGGCATGCTAGATA
Organism: Ridgeia piscesae; assembly: GCA_025642075.2. Lineage (NCBI taxonomy): Eukaryota > Metazoa > Annelida > Polychaeta > Sabellida > Siboglinidae > Ridgeia > Ridgeia piscesae. The sequence continues at coordinate 421,223 of JAODUO010000123.1, forward strand.
ATTTTAGAATAATTGCATCCAGCTAATATGATATTGCATCAATAACACTAAATCAACTGATGTGTCCCAACAAGAATAACAATCGGACCGTTGTCAGATATCACCAGGAACAGGCTACCGAATTTATATATCCATGTTTAGTAGTACATACTTGGTGATGTCTGACAACATATTTAATTCGATCTTGACAATTCCTTTGTTGTATTTTGTTGTAAAACTACAAATGTATGTATATCTATAGTACTGGTGGTTATTTTAAATGATGATTGTCTCACTGGAAGACGGCTTTTAGCCAATGAAATCCGTGCAATGCGACACGAGACAATTTCATATATACTTTAGTTTTGTTCTTGTACATGTTAAATAAAAGCTACTTACTTACTTACTTACTTACTTACTTCTTCTTCTTGCTTCTTCTTGCTTCTTGCTTCTTGCTTCTTCTTCTTCTCTTCTTCTCTCTTGCACTTGACCTTGCCTTCTTCCTTCCTTCCTTGCTCTCTTGCCTTCTTGCCTTGCTCTTGCCTTGCCTTGCATTCCCTCTTCTTCACTTCTTACTTTGTTCTTCTTCTTCTTCTCACTTCCTTCACTTCTTTCCTCTTATCTTACACACTTCTCTACTACTACCTTACTCTTCACTCTTCTTCACTTCTCTTCCTTGCACTTCTTCTTGCCTTCCTCTTCTTACTCTTGCTCTCTTACTTCACTTCCTTACTTCTTCTTCTTCTTACTTGCTCTACTTACACCTTCACTATTACCCACTTACCTTGATACTTACTTATTTACATCCATATGTTTTATGTCTGTCACATTCCCCATGGAATGGTATAATTACCTATAAGGATACATACCTCTGATGTTTGAGTAATGTGCTTATTATATGTATAAATTATTAAATGATCATCTTTCTGTCTAAACCAAGTCGTTGTGTTTTCGTGACATGCCTCTTTGAATAGTCGTTCCTAATAAGTATTTTATATACGAATAAACCGGGATAATGCACAAAGAGCCCGGCTGTATTATTTGGTATACACTGTACGGATGTTATGTAACACAAACTTAACTGGTTTTTGGTTTGACTTGAGCTTAAACGCTGATCTGTAGTTCATTGCTCTATAGTCCAGTTTACACGGGCAAGTTGGTCCGAACTAACTAAATCCGTATTTCATGCTTGGCAAATTTTATGGTTGACATACTAATTGCTTCATTTGTCGTCTTTACACCTCAGTTAATGACCATTTGCGGAGTGACGACTACATTAAACCAGGCAAGTAAAAAGGAACTACATCTGATAATCCGGAAGTAGCTGGGGGGTTGAACAAGGCTACCTAGACAACCTTAAGACAGGTGCTGTCGGCAGCTACTCACATGCTCCAGATGTCTACTTGAGGGCCGTATTTGTTGTTGCCAAGTAGTTCCGGTGCTGCGTACGCAGGACTTCCGCACTGTGTCACGCAGTATGCGCGCGCAGTTGACCCCACTTCAGCAACCTCGTTCATACGTACGATGTTGCTAAGTCCGAAATCTGCGCAAAAAGGAACAACATGAAATTTTAAACTCCTGATAATTTTCTATCGTTAGACTTCTGTCTCATCAAATATACTTGAGAAATGCAAATTATCATTATCTAAAGTGGATTTGAGCATGTCTGCATTTTAATTAAACGACTAAGTCTGTATGAACCAGATACATTATAAATAAATTAAGTAAATGTCATACCTCAAAGACAACATGTTTACAATAATACATTATAATGAATTCGTGCCGAAATAACGCCGTGTGTTTGTGCAACTGTTCTTGAACAAGTGTGCGTGGTACTAACTTCCTCAGATCACTTGTTGCTTTGCTGTTTTTGGAAACCTTTTCATGGACTATATAGTAACAATGTACATCTTCACAGTGGTCTCCACACCGTTTGTTGTACTATAAATGTTAAGCATTGATATGACATTTTCACAGAATTCTCCAAATATTTGTATTAATATTATTAATAATTGAGATTACATTTGCACAGAGTTCTCCAAATATGTTATCGTCGTCTAGTTGTAGCAAGGCTAACTGTTTGGTCACAGTTTCCAAGAACTGCGCAGTAAGTCATAGTGGATTGATATTTCTGGTGGATTCACCTGAACGAGCATGGAATAGAACTTTGTCCCCGATGCCCCATTAGCAATCGGCGTCAGCTGCTTGGACCTGAGTGGCCTACATCCGGGACATTTACTACGTACCACCGCGCCCAGAGCGGCTGGCTTGGCAGGTGATATTGCACGTACAGTTAGTGCAGTTAGTTCCTCAGTCGTATCCCTTGCAGAATGAAACGACTCACCAATAATCTTGATGTCTTTTCGTTCGTCCAGTAGCAGATTCTCGACTTTAAGATCTCTGGAAAATAAAATGAAAACCGTTCACAATGGAACCGATGATTTAGGTCATCCCATGTGACAAAAGTGACCTGGTTAGCAGATGATAATTATAATAATGATGACTTCTTATGCGCCAATATCCTCGTAGATCAAACTCAGTGGCTCGACAAAACTAAGGGATTAAGCAATATCGTGATCGTAGACAATGCGCGGGTCATCGACGGATGGATGAGAGTGCTAGGAGGCTAAGGCGGATAGGCAGCATTAAAGAGATAGGCTTTAGACGCTGGCGAATTGAAACTATGTTTGCTTCTAGTCTAACACTGACAGGAAGCAAATTACACACAGTTGGTGCGGCAGCCGAGAAAGCTCGGGTTCCACCTTTCATTTTCACCTGAGGAATGTTATGCGAGTATCGGTTTATCTTGCCGCAACAGAATTAACCATGCATTAACAGCGCATTCGACTCCTACAAAAATCATTCCATTACTTGCACTAAGATCATTGTTGTACTAGTGCACATATTGCAAAATAAAAATTCCGATACGTTTACATTCCTTTACGCCATTAAGTAAAGTATTAAACATAAACTATTTGTTCACTTTTAGTTCGTTGAGACCGACCAGTTTGTCTGGCAGGTCACGTGACACGCCTTGATGAAACACAAACAAAGTTCCCGCTCGTGCTCGGAATATGGGTCACTCTATAAGGCCATATGACGCACTATTGAGAGAGACAATGTGGATGTGTCTTACTACAGCCGCTTCAGGAGGAAATAACTGGAAACACGTAATCATTTCACCGTAATAAGGCAGTACATTGTATGTACATAATGAGTATGTACATTCTTACGTTTGTTCGATTGTTTGACACGGTTGTGTTTTGCATATTTGAATATGAAACATTAGGGACTCAAACAGCCTTAGGGGTATAACCTATCGGGAGGGATAGCTCCAAAGGAATATGCAGGGTGCACGATATTTCTAGCTAGCTGGTAGTCAGTCATTATAGACAACTAGTCCTGCGTTTGTTTTTACTATTTAAAAGGACTGCTCTTACTTGTCCGAGTTCTAAAACTACTCGTCCCGGAGATCGGACCGGCCTTATTTCGCACCCTGAATGTGTCTAGGTTTCCGAAGATGTGCATTGTATTACTAACACCAAAACGGAAGTCGCACGATTCATCCACTAATAACTACCCCAAACCGTGGCTTCGAAAATCCACACAAAAACGCTTTAATGTTAGAGTATTAACAGTATGCATGCTTAACGCCAAATTGCCGGAGAAGCAAGTTTCTTTGAGAGATGTCAATCTTTTAAATAGAACGTCCCGATTTTTATGATAACAGTAATATGTTTGCAATATGTGATCACTTACAATTTCATACATGTTGTCAATTGGTGAACTTAAATTCATCATCGATTAAATCCATAGTCTTTGTCACACAATTTAACTGTCTCCTTCTTACAATTGCAGCGATTTTCTTCCTAATTCAAATCCATTGTCGTTCTCCTACAGACCACCATCGTCGTCACATGGTCTCCCGGGTCTTCAACGTACTCATCCCAATGTCTTCTTCATTTATAATTGTATTGTCCTCCTAGTATAAAGTCACTGTCTACGACATTCACTTACATTGTCTTCCTTGATTAAATATAATTTGTTTCTTCTTCGTAGGCATACTGTTCATTAACTAAATTGGTCTACTTTTCAACTTATTTGTCTTCCTAATTGAACAACTCAGTTGCATTTATTCAGATGTCTTATCTGTTTCTTCGGTCTCTTGTATAAATATACCATATAGGGGCCTAGCAGTAAAATACAATATAACAAAACTAGTAGTAAAGTTTATTTTATAAATAATAACAAATTTGAAATACTGATTAAACTAAATAATTAAATGAGTGGACAAATAATTAAGTGATTAAAAAAATTATTTTAAAAAGTAAAATGAATATCACTAAAAGTCCATATGATCAAAACTTTGTTAATTATATAGCTAGAAAGATAAGAAGCAAATATGCTAAAACTTGGTAAACAATATAGCTCATGTAAGTAAAATGTCGGCGAGTTCTCATTGTGTTATCATATCGAGACGTCCTCCTCTAACTATCGTCACTGTTCGCAGTCGAGTGCTCGCAGAGCGTTGACGTCGATGGAGCACCGAGGCACACGTTCGATACGTCGCACGTCTGCGGTTACCGTTGTAGTGTTTACATTTTTCCGGGCGTTATAAACTATCCGGGTGACGGGTGAGATGTTTTGATAGCAAGTGAAATCATTTGCCTGCAATGCGCCATAATCCGTGACAATGATTTAAACAGACGTACTATTATAATGTATTTAACGAAATTTGAAGCAACTCTTCACAATAATCACCACAGGAGAGTTAACTAACAGCCCGTGGTATTTATATGATAAATGCTTTGCGTTTCGCTGCACATTGATGGGTTTACGTTTATCGCGCATGCGCAGAAACGCACCCGGATAGTCTATAACGCCCGGAAAAATGTAAGCGCGACACCGTCAATAATGTCGTACAACTCCTTTACGAATGACAATCCTTCGGATCAGGAAAGGCACAAGCGAAACAGCTTACTTACGTCTGCAACGCGAAATTGCAAATAACAAATATGTTTATAGTAAAATTGCTACACGTTTATTATATTATCCACATCCGACGACAACTGATTGAGATAAAACGTATCTGCCCTGTGTAAGCACAGCTTTACTATTATTTCACCAAACAGACTGTTGGATAGCTCTGTGGTTTCCTGCAATTGTTTTTATCGTTAACTCATGAAATGTTGCCAAAATGTCGATGAAACTCTGACATTTGATAACCGCGTGCAAACACATTTCTAAAATGATTGCTTGAATACCAACGTCATGTTGTGTCATTGACACAAAGCCACGGTTCCAGTCGTAGGTGTTTCGAGGTGTGTTATTAATACATGGTCACGTGCCGTGGTCATTGGATCGATCATCGTTCGCACGAGCGAGATGCCCGATTAGTTAACACGACTGATCATGTGAGAAATTCGCCGATGGATTGGGCGCACTTAATAAGCTGACAGATACATCTGGTGAACGTAACTTGCGTCATCGCCGCTGTTTGTGTCCCTTCCAAGTCTTCGGCGAAATTGAAATTAAAACGAAGTCGCATGCGGGATAGTTGTGTTTTAACGTGTGCTCGGGGGAAGGCGCATTGGGGTATTTGAGGGCATCTGCAGATATCGCAAGTCGACTCACCGATCTATGTTAGATGCGAGGATCATACAAACGCGCGCACTCGCACTCGCACTCGCACTCGCACTCGCACTCGCACTCGCACTCGCACTCGCACTCGCACTCGCACTCGCACTCGCACTCGCACTCGCACTCGCACTCGCACTCGCACTCGCACTCGCACTCGCACTCGCACTCGCACTGCACCGCACTCGCACTCGCACGCGCACGCGCACGCGCACGCGCACGCGCACGCGCACGCGCACGCGCACGCGCACGCGCACGCGCACGCGCACGCGCACGCGCACGCGCACGCGCACGCGCACCACACCACACACACACACACACACACACACACACACAACAACAACAAAAACACAAAGAAAGAAAGAAAGAAAGAAAGAAAGAAAGAAAGAAAGAAACACACACACACACACACACACACACACACACACACACACACACACACACACACACACACACACACACACACACACACACACACACACACACACACACACACACACACACACCACACACACACACACACACACACACACACACACACACACACACACACACACACACACACACACACACACACACACACACACACACACACACACACACACACACACACACACACACACACACACACACACACACACACACACACACACACACACAAACTTGCACATATTCATACGTACACACACAGGCACGCACGTACACACATATCCTACGGGTGTTATTAACGGCGGTTTACAAAGAACATACGCGACAACATATTGTTAGAAATACCACTGCATTAAGTCCCTAGAGCCTCACATTATACTCCAAGCCAGACATGTTCGATGGAACTTCTCTCGATTAAGATTCCGATACCCCAACTATTGCGCCACTGTGCTCTATATCCTAATCTGAATGATCACACTAAACGCGACAACACAACGACACCCTACGAGGAAGACCAAAACGATACACGACGTGTCCTCAATAGGCCATTACGGATCGATTGACAAATCTCGATACCTTGATCAGACCCAACCGTGGTGACAACGTTCACGTGTCCGGCAAAGGTAATTTAACGTCTGGATTATGACTTGTCCACTGGCCGGGGCAGCCATTGTGCGAAACCGATGACAACATACGTGCAACAGTTAACCACAGGTCACGTGTTGTTAACGACCTAGCGTGAGAAGAACACATTACACCGACTGGCATTTATTTCCTGGTATCTCAGCACTTACGATTAGAGACCGTCTGGCTGATTTAAGACTCGCTTCGTGGCTAAATAACGCGGTGCGAAACGCGCAGCCGGCGTCTCCATGATGCTACCTGGAAACGCGATGCATGTGCGAATTAATGTAACGTATTAATTCGGTCTGTCCTGAAATAGCGCACACAGCCGCGTCTGTCAGGACGCGCGGATCACGTGCTGAGGCGAACGAGACGGATTGTTCTGAATCACGTACACCTTTCTAGTTCGGCTTTGGTTTAATCTGTGTCCATCGCGGTTACCAAGGAATTGTGGTAATTTATTCGTATGTAGCGCGATAGCTAGTCCTTAATACCCAAATACCTCCACGCTTCATATATGGCTGACTTCTCCGTTGGAATACCATCTTGACTTACTGACAACATACTTAAGCTTACCTAAATATCTTAAGTGACCGAAATACAGTCAATTGCATGTACTTTCACATAAATTGTAATAAATTCATAATTTATATAATTACAACATTAAAAAGCTGAAGTAAAAATTATATTTAGGAAACAATTCAGTTTGTGTTTTCTTGACATTTACCCTGATATATTGAGCAATAATGATCACAGAAAGATGATAATGAATATTATCGTACTCGTATGTTTATTGTTTTACATCCGATTGCTATATTTTAATGCAGGACCTTTGAATAGCTTAATTCCCTCTTTAAAATAGCAGCCATATTTACAGATGGCGTCAAAAAGGTTATAAGCTACGCTTCTGAAATGTCTAGCACTAATTTTCGGACACTTCACCTGTGTAACTGAAAACCATAGTGCAGTTAGTCCCTGAATTTGGAATTTGCAGGCATGGCTCATCGACTAAAGCAACATGGAATGTGCGAAACCGCGCAAGCTTCGAATCAGCAACACGTCTGTAAAAATTATTTTCTCTCGATTGAAAATCCAACTACTGCGCCGCGCCCTAGAATTATTCGATTTGAATTCGCACGTTTCTTTGTTGATGTGACCCAGGTGGGCGTGGTCAATTATTGATGCCAAAGTGTTCGGCGTGCCAATGATCATTTATTTATATAAAACAATTCATTAAGTCGATGCTAATGAATCCAAAAGGTTGTTGACATTATAACTCCATGTGCACGCACAAACGGAACTTATTCTAAGATCATTAAAGTGTGTTGAATCGATTCTTAGCGAGACCCTTGGCCTATGATACAACATTCAGTTACAAGTACACTGGTGGACAGTGGACACCATTGCTAATAGCACGTTCGATGATGTGATTTTAGAAGAAGTTTAGACTATACCCATAACATGTCTACAAGTAAAGCAAACACAATTGAAAGAGTCGAGTGCATTTCATTAACACAAGGGGATACTACTGTGTGATTCTGTACGTAACTACTATGTTAGCATTACTGTAAGAAACTCATCTTTTATTTAGAGTTATACTGGGGTTAATTTAAAAATATATAATATTTGTGAAATAAATAAAATAGTGTGTGAAACAAGGATGGGTATCTTTATAGTTTTACCGTTGACGACAATGTCATTTACATATTTATATGTTAGGTCTTCTGAAAATGGATATTATCTTCATCTTCCCACAATCCATTGGGATGTATTGGGTCACGTGACCTGCCATATGAATGATACGAGTGTCCAATCCCGATCTATAGCAAAGTCTTATAATTGGCCATTCCTGTCCATTTATTTAGGTACATAAGCACTTAGGAATGTGTGTCAATATTTATTATTTTCGCAATCAGCTGGAAACACAATTGTTAAATTACGTTGTCGTTTCATTTCAATTAAATCAACATCAACAAATTGCGTGCGAAACAGTTACATTCGGAACGAATCCTCCTTTCATTTGAACACGGGCAAACAACGTAGACACAGACGTATATTTGCACATTATTTTCCACGGAGAAAAGCATCTGTTGATAATCTAAGAATAACTGGCATTTCATATTCGCATTCTACGAAAAATAGAGTAAATTATAGATCAGCCCGTAGTGTTTGTCATATGACCGGAAGTGTTGCCGGATATAACGGACTATTAATTCCTACGAGCTCTAGGTTTAAATACCTTATTAATTGATACCTACACGAATACATAGCATTTATGATTATATTTAGAGATAATTATCACGTCACTTAATTTCAACCAGAACCATGTCCACCTACAACAACACGTCGTCTGTTTTGAGACCACTTCTAGGAATAATCGTTATTTAGGGTATGTCGATAATTGATAATTACGTATGTTTCTGATCTAACCTCGAAGACGTCATTTCTCCACAACAACTCCTTGGCGCATCCGCCCGTCCGGCTGTAAACAATCTATACATTATCGATTTTGAGATTGAGTAACACTGTTCTCTTGATGTACCTCTGAGCTTGGTTTCGAAGAATGTAGGTACACTAAATAGACGTTACCTGGTATTATCAAGGTTATTGTTTTTTTATCATCATCATAGTCATAATTATCATTATTATTACTTATACAATTGCTTATGAACTGCCAAGTTATAATTTCGGAAGGATGGGTATTTTTTCTTTAGGTACGACAATAATCACCAGTCACTTAGAGCTCCCTATCATCACTAGAACTGTATTATATACCGGTGTACCGTTAAACCGATATTTTGTATACGGTTTTGAAAATCATTTTGAAAAGCCGCTATTCCATATGGCATATCTTCACCAACTGGCACTTTTGAATCTGCCATAACCGTGTAATGGTTTTTCTGTAAGCTTTTATGAGGTTTAACCTCATAAAAACTTACAGAAAAGACGACATTCAACATATCCAGGCCTTCGAGAGAAAAACACGTCCAGAAGAGAAGAGCTAATCCAGCCGAGCTGCACAGCCCCCTCACACGGATGGTATACAAACTGCGAGACCTATGCTCGTTTGATTCCACAGTGGGGGCAGTGTCCCAGCTCTGATGGTACAAGTCGAATTTTGACGTCGTCCTGCCTCGCCACTAGGTACAACGGTTACGTAACTATACATTTCCTTTGTATTCTGAGAATCAGACCGCGTGCGAACATTTCAAAACAGTCAATGGATTCACGCAAACATTTACTTCCGGTCTGAAGTAAAACGTATTGTCCGTACCTGGTTATTTAATATATGACTATTATGCTGTAGATATTTATGGAAAATGTTATATGTTGAACAAGATTTGTGAGAAGCCAGTGGGGATGAGAGTAATGATCTGGAATACAATAGAATGAAATCAATATGGCTAACGAATAGAGCGCATATGCTATGGAATAAAGAATAATTGCGGATATGGTAAAGAATAATTTCCTGGTTGCTAGTCAAAATAGAATTATCATTTTATGTGTCACGTTCGATAGCAGGGGAAACGTGACAATTCGCACTGATGAATTATTCATTTTGAATGAACTCAATACTCATTTCAAAGATCAACACTTCCAATACAGGCTTCTTTAATCTGTAGTTTTTAACTCGATACAATGTCATTCTGGGCACATGACTACTGGTAACGAATGTTACTGCTTGTTTAGTCAGCTATCTGGTCGGGTTTCTGCAAATGGCGTCTGCATTGGGGTCCATTTCACAAAGATAGAGAGCTCTTAAAGAGAATTCATCCTAAAACAAAATCCATTGTTATATTTAATGACTTCTTTAAAACGCAAATACCCATTGCCATAATACTACCGTGGACAGTATTTCCTTGACATATCAGTGACAATGTCCGGTGGGTGCGTCATGATGTTGATAGTGTTCGAGTATTCAAGATCACTGCTACGTTGTCGCGCTTACATTTTTCCGGGCGTTATAAACAAGCCGGGAGACGTTTCTGCGCATGCGCGATAAACGTAAACCAATCAAAGTGCAGCGAAACGCTTTATCATATAAATACCACGGGCTGCTCGTTAACTCTCCTGTGATGATTATTGTGAAGAGCTGCTTAACATTTCGTTAAACACATTAAAATAGTACGTCTGTTTAAATCACTGTCACGGATTATGGCGCATTGCAGGCAAATGATTTGCACTTGCTATCAAAACATCTCAAAACGTGTTTGCCCCATGTTAATTTGCGACAAATAACAGCCCGTGGTATTTATACGATAAATGCTTTGCGTTTTGCTGCATTTTGATGATTTGACATTTATCGCGCATGCGCAGAAACGTCACCCGGATAGTTTATAACGCCCGGAAAAATGTAAAAGCTACAATGTATCAAAACTGATTTTAAAGTGCAAAGTCGGATTTAGGATCTCCTAACAACGTTAGTGAAATGGGTCGTTGGTCGCAATAAAAATCCGTCAGCTTTGTTGCCTGATTGAAAATAACGCTAATATTTGCCAGTTTAACGGCATTATACATTTGTATGGCCATCCTATATTGCGGCACTATGACAAAATAACCAACTTCACGGCGAATTGGTTTAAGCTCGTGATAAATCCGCTGGGACCTGAAGCATATGATTGTTACTATGGAAGTCTGACCGTCGTTTCCAAGAATCCGATGATGATTTCCATTGAGAATAAACGATTATTTTTTTATGGACTGTTTGGCGAACTGTGACGTCAGTGCCGCGTCAATATTTAAGCCACAGACATTGAATATACTATTTCCCAGCAAGTTGAACCCTTGCAAGGGTGTTTTGTCGTGTAAGCCGTCCCAGACATTCGCCTACGATAAGCTGCTTTGCCACAACAGGGACTTTCTGCAATAAACGAACCAAATTGACGTTTACAGTGCGGGTAATGTATTTTCTACTTTGTAAGGTTGGGAGTGCCGCCCTGATCAAAGAAACAAATAGACGCGTTAAATGGGTTTGGCGGCACATGTTTACGGTGCATTCTGGGAAGTTGTAGACCATCGTCAACGACTAAACGAGAAACCTTCGTGACAGATGCTCACGACGCAAATGCTCTACTGAGAATGCATCCGCGGTCCGTTTGATCCACCGGGAGGGGGCTATGAACAATTATGTGAACAGTCAGAATGTCTGTCATATTGTTTGTTCATTATCCGAAATCATCCCCTCAAGCCTGGGGGTAATAGTACTCGCCACAAGTTCACCGAATCAGTTAGAACTCACTTTGAATGATATTTCGCCATTCAAATTGCGGACAATGCTTTGGACGTGTTAAACTCAATTTGGTAGAATACTGTTATGTAGGGTCAATCTTAGTTATGTTTAGTTAGTTCATTATTTGGAACAAAGCGCGTAATTATTCCTGATTCGGGTACATTTATAAAGTTTTAAAAGATATTCACAGTGCTAAAATGTGCACAATCCGCATTACTTTGTTATGTTCCCCAGCTACAATCCTCTTTCTAATACTTACTCTACTTCGTTCCATAAGTATTTACGTCATTTCTTGTACTATGTCTGTCTTTCTTAATTGGAGAAATATCTTGTATGAATATTCCCGTACTCACTCAATATCTCTATGATAACCTATTCTAGATATCATCTCAATATCTTGTCTTTAGAGCTGTAGGGTAAGTAAGCCATGTCACGTGGTAAGTTGTGATTTTAAGCGGAACATCATCTCCCAATACACTTACATACATACATTATATATATATATATATATATATATATAACATACATACATACATACATACATACATACATACATACATACATACATACATACATACATACATACATACATACATACATACATACATACATACATACATACATACATACATACATACATACATACATACATACATACATACATACATACATACATACATACATACATACATACATACATACATACATACATACATACATACATACATACATACATACATACATACACACAATACAGCTTACATAAAATGTACAGTTCCCAATAATACTAATAAAATGCGTAATTAAATCGTAATTAAAAAATACACATATATGTGGGTTTTTCATATCAAATGTTGGAGTGACAATGGCAATGACGCAGAATCAAACTAATAACGAAGCTGGACGGTGGTCAAGTTGTCAAGCTGGGCTGTCTTTCGGAGGTACCGGGGATAGAACTGGACGGTGGTCCACTATTGATTCGGCCGTTTGGGTTGGAAAGGAGTCAACTTCATTCGCCCTACGTTGAGCGTGCCTTTCGGAAGAAACACAATAATCCATTCCTTGGTCCCTTTCAACTGACGACTACGTCATGGGAAGTAAAAACCCACTTTTTCAAAGCATATTACTGCGGACATTTTAAATATTCAATGACATTTTAGAATATTTGTTTCAAATATTTCATCTTATCTTATTTTCACACATATGTACTGACCTTTATACATGCCATCGCTTAGTATGTGTTTTTGCATGTAAATAGAGTATTAGTTAGTTTTATTTATTTATTTATTTTACTCATCGTCGTTAATTGTATATAATATTTAATTGTATATAATGAATAATTTAATGTTTCTACATTTGTTTTTATCTGAAAGTAAATTTTACAGTTGTATTTATTATTACTAATATTAGTTTTAACACATAATAAATAGCTTTTTATTTTATTGTACAGCGCTTTGAGCATTTTTTGATATTGCGCTTTATAAATAATAATAATAATAATAAATTATTATTATTAAGTAAAATAAAGGATTAAAAAAAAACTTGCTGGACGTATGTCACATTTATCAACCACACATGACAACAGTGGTCATTGCTTGACCGATGGTCACTAATGGAAGAAGTGGTGATCATATGAAGAACATAAATTCACGAAGACACAAACCTAATGCGGGTGATGAAGGCCCTAAACCGCCAACAAGCTAGACGCCCTGTTGTGACGTCATCGACCACGTCACCAGCTGTAGGCCGCGGCACAATTGTAGTGGCAATAATTGAATGAAAGCAATCAAGCAGTAATTAAATGTGCGCGATCGATCTGCTTAACAAGTTGCGTGCATACGCAGAAGCCGTTGCATCTTGTTCGGTTTCACGTGAAAGCGTCTTGCCAAAGTATACATTTGCGTGTTCGTTTTCCGTATTGCATTATCAGTATATATTAAAACGGCACCGTGCAAAACAGATCAAAGGAAAGTATAAAACACGAATGGAATTTCCAACTAGGAAACTCACCGACAACGAAGACGAATAAGCCTGTATTTCATTAGCAAGATAATTACTTGATTTCCTAGAATTGTCTTCAACACTGTGACTTAAATAGAACTGATACAGACGTTGTCGATTTCTAGGCATACGATGGTAGGAAAGCTGCCCATGGCCCGTTACTGAGTTTCTATTTATTTGTAGCTTAATTCGTTAAATCCAAGACGCGGTAATAAAAATGGCTGCGTTGTTTCAAAACTCATTTGTGTTAATGAATTCTCATCTGTGTGCATTATATCGTGTCTGTGTTATTAAATACGCAATTTATGATGCAGCGGTCACCAAACCGGTACATACCGCAAGTAAGCACACGTACGCACACAAACACACAAACACGCAATCCTACGCAGGCCTACGCATGACTATGTACACCCAAACGCGCACGCGTGCACGCAGGCACACACGCACACCACGCACCACACGCACACATACACTTACATAAGCACACACACCAACACAACACTACACACACACACACACACACACACACACACACACACACACACACACACACACACACACACACACACACACACACACACACACACACACACACACACACACACACACACACACACACACACACACACACACACACACACACACACACACACACACACAACACACACACACACAACACACACACACACACACACACACACAACACACACACACACACACACACACACACACACACACACACACACACACACACACACACACACACACACACACACATACACACACACACACACACACACACACACACACACACACACACACACACACACACACGCAAATACATACACGCACACAACACACACACACACACACACACACACACACACACACACACACACACACACACACACACACACACACACACACACACACACACAAACACACACACACACACACACACACACACACACACACACACACACACACACACACACACACACACACACACACACACACACACACACACCACACACACACACACTACCAACGTCATCACCATCACCATCACCATCATCCTCATCCTACTTACCTATGAATCACCCCGGCTTTGTGCAGATGGTCAATGGCGGAAATGATCTGTCGAATGTAACGTCGTGTCTCCTTCTCTTCCAGCCGTCGTCTGTTACAGATCCTGTCCATGAGATCGCCGCCTTTGCATAGCTCTGTCACCAGATAGTAACTATTCTCCGTCTCCATCACTTCGAACAATTGCACTATGTTCTTATGGCGCACCATCTGAAGTAGTTTGCCTTCGCGTCGCAAATTCCTCCGCACATACGGGTCCTTGCGCGCCTTTTTCTTATCAATCACTTTGATAGCAACCTGAAAGCAATAATATGTTATTTACTAAAAGCAGAATCCAATAAATAGAATCTGAAACAGACATAGGTATAGGCAAAGGTTATAAGTATATATATATATGTATATATATATATATATATATATATATATATATATATATATATATATATATATATATATATATATATAAAGTTGTACATTTAAATATATAGTTTACTGAAGAAGAAACACATTTTAATAATGTAATGCGAAATTATATAGTAGAAGCCGAAATTACGTATGTTAGAATATGCAATATTTTACATACGTCGTCTAAGCCTTACGATTATACAGAGGTTAATTTCGTTTGAAACGAGTCGAATATGCAAAGCCGTGTTGGCGACACCAACATAGTTTGTATTCTGGCCGATGTAGAATTAATCTATTGTGCTAATAAACCGCTCTGTCGTTGATCTCTGCTCAGGCAAACACAGACTACATCGCAAACAAGAGCGTGCATGTTGTTGCTGGCGTAGTTGCACAATGTGTCAGTGTTATGTTTTTTTTAACCAAACTTGTTTGATAAGCCATTATGAACTAGACCTGTTTTGACCAATAAACACATATGCACTCACTCATCTACCCACCCGCGTACGTGTGCAAGCAAGCGTGAGCGCGCGCACACATACCGAAGAAGTGCGCCAAGTTAGCGAGATAATGCTATACGGATACACAGTACTGAAATCACACCTAATTAATAGGCCTACTGACGCGGTGTACCAGTTGATTTTCCTACGGCAGTGTTCGTGTCATCGGCTGTCATTGACGGCGCCAGTATATGGGTGCAGTTCCTTTCAACTTAGCCTTACGGTTGATCTTGGACTAAACCGGAGATTACTGTCGCTTACAGCTAATTAATGATACCGTGTGCTCTTAGAAAATGCACTTTGTTACACTTAGCAGTCTGCATGCAATCATATCTAAAAAGCACAAACGGTGTAAGGTGAATTTCTGTTCGAAATTACCAAGACGGCGTC
>JAODUO010000123.1:440000-452500 GCA_025642075.2 Ridgeia piscesae
AACCCATACGAAATGTCACTGCTGATAACGAACTAGCGTCCCTTTCATCACAGTCTTGCTATTGCTCCCGTCGCCAAACTGCGTCTGACCGAGGCGCTAATGAGGCCAAACACGCGTTCGGCCGGGTTTCCGCTGGCGCATAGGCAGTTATTACCTTCGCCGTTACAACGCTGAACTATCGATCAAGTGCCTACTAGCGCACCTATACGACGGCGCATTCCTTCGCCGTGCCTGTCACATGACAGTCGGTTCACTACAGATACTTGACGTTCGCGTTGAGAATGGAGACAATGAAGATTGCTCCAACAGAACGAGTGGCGATCTAGTTCAATGCCTGTTACTCCGAGGCTAATATTGATGTTTACACTGCTAATTCGATATGGCACAATATCAACAATATTGACTTCCGGTTGTAATCGATAGTGCGTATTGATCTGTGCTATTCACGGTCAGATGAACAACGTAGACAGAGTGTGGCGCGTGTAATCTCTGGGACAAAGACACCGACCAGTCATTGGTTACTGACACCAAACAATGGTAAAGAAGAGAATACGGGTGTACCTTCCGGGTTATTTTTATTATCAAAACAACTAGATATAAATAACTATACTTCACATCATATGGCTGATTCTTGACATAAGTTAGCGTCTACTCAGTCGCTAACGCAATGTTGCCTAGCATACATTAATAATGTGCACAAAATGGTAGATCCACCGGTTTCCCTGATCAGATGGATTGTCATAAATGACCTTTCGGTCCCAAGACAGACACATCGCGGGGTTGCGAAGATGGCAGCCGAGGAATTATTTCAACTGTAAGATGCATTTCCTCCTTTATCAGTGTGCATTTAGTGGTGTATTGTCTATATGAACCCTGTCGTTTGTGAGCTGAAACATTTGGATTCGACATCAGTCTACGGATTGTTTTAATTCGTCACATTGCGGTGTAGCCATTTGACGCGGTAGATTACGGGACTCTGAAACTGAAGAACGGGCGGTATGTTTCACTTCAATGCGATCAAGTTACCATCTCCGATTGCAGATTGGTACTTTGATAGACACACTAACACCGCAGACATGTACGCCAAACGTCTTGTGTTCAACGAGTTTGCCTGCGGATGTAGACTTGTGATTAATGCAGCTACCGTCTCGACGGACCTAGGCTATCATCGCAAGCCAGGGATTGTTGCGCTGCGCTACTGTACTCCTGGCTCATCGTCTCTGCAAACCGTAGAAGTGAGCGGAGTCGAACTTTAAAATATAGCAATGATTTCGCTGGTGAGCCGTGGCAACAGCGCCAAGCACACGCTCCAATTTGAAGACGGATTCACGACTGGTGGGAATCCCAATATAATAACCCATTCGCATCTTAACGTTGCTTCTTTTGTCTTGAGAAAACAAATATGGCTTCTTTTTGTCTCGAATGCGCAACAATTGCTTGTGTTGTCAAGGAACATAGTTTGATTGTATTTTATTGTATTTTATGGCAAGACAAATTGCTCAGTTCATAGAGGAAAGAGTTATTTTGTGTATGTATGAATTAAGGTTGTTTGTTGGAAGAAGATGCTATTTTTTAGAGTCATGCTATAATTGGTCTGATTAAAAGGTCTGCCGTTAATAGACATAATCAATACATTATATGGTTCGGTTTAAGGGCCTGCATCTAGTGGGTATTGATATAATCGATAAATTCCGTGTTTGACTATTGCAAGTTTCGCGAGACACTGTTTTATTCATATCTGACCTCAGTAATCTACAATACGACTTTGTGCACGCCGCAATCTAATGACTTGCTATATAATTAATGCGGCAATCACAACGACCATGGTTACTGCGCTGCCTCGGTTGGTATATACATCCTCGTGAAACATGCACCAACCCTTGCTGCCTCCGCGTCCGTTCCGTTTACCCGGTTGCCAAGTTCGTCGGGGCCGCGTCCCTCGAGAGCGAGGCGTGCACAAAAACAACCGTCTCCCCCAACAACCGATGCCTAATCCGTATTCCATAGACGCCTACGTGCGTCTCCGAAGTATTCGAGCTTTGGTCGTGACCTGGACGTATTAACTAGATGTGTTTATCGAGAGTAAATGCTACAATGTTGACGCATTCTCTCTTTGAAAGCGTCCTGTTTACATTCGGCGATGTCTCGCGCAGGGCTCTGTCCACCTTTGCTCTGTCACCTTTCGCTGACTCATACTGCGGGTTGAGACTTTAGCTTGCATCTGTCGATTCATCTGTGTTTGGTAATAATAATAATAATCTAAGTAGGTCGGTGACACCGATCGATGTTAACGTGAATCTCGTTTGACGCGGACTGCAGAAAATAGGATTCAGCACAATCGCCCGTGTAAGTCTCGCGCTCGTAATCGAGGTTGGGAACACTTGAGTTGAAGAGTTAAGGGGAGTGACGTCATTTCTCCCAGGCCCTTGTTAAAATATGAGATTCTGCTTTTGTTGTTGTAATAATTGGGCTGTCCCCAAATTATGTTTATCGTTTGGTTTTCCGAAGGATAATCCGAAGCAGTGGGACACTTTGCTGGTAAGAATGATCACCGAAGGCATGCATTTTAATCGATTTGTTATGGTGGTTCCAAGCCTGGCAACGGCCAATGCCAATGGCAATTGTCAATGCCATGGGCGGCTACTTGTGTTTGGCGATGTTTACAAATGTCATCTTTCGCGCAGTACAACCTTTTTTTGAGCAAAGTTTACATTTGTTATGATTATGTGTATTTAGAAAACGTGCCAGATATAAGTGCTTACCGAACTGTTTTGAAATGATAATCTACATGATCTAATGATTGCAACAATGTAACATTCACTCATTTTCCCGTTGTATGTGTTTTGATTATCGTGTTAACACCCATTTTTGCATAATTGTTAATGATATCATATAACCCAAACCGAATGACCTATTTAAATATTATTTAATATTATACCGAATTTTTTTATTTTATCCCTAAATCGGTAAACGTCGAAGCACAACAAATAGTGGTGTAAGATTAGGATCACTCATACCCAGTTGTGGAGGTCTGTGTTAAAATTAGTAAAGGGCACACCCTGAGATTAGATTACAATGAATACATCTGGTGTGTTGTCGTGTCTATATAAAGATCACCGTGTACCATACAGGCCTCACATTGAGACAGCCACAAGATCAAATACTATGCCTACTAAAGTTCCATTGCCAAAATCCAGGAGAATTTGTAGGAAATGTTAAACAACCTCCAACTGCAAAAGCTTCCAACTGCACCCCAAACCACAAAGTCACAAACAAACCGACTGTCAAACAGCTTTGAAACTTGGCAGGAATATTATAATATGCATCATCTATAGCAATATATGTGTTGTTATTAAAATGAAATAGTCTTGCAAGTGCATGTGGCTAATTCTGTTTAATATAATATATGCAATAAAGGCCAGTGCTCAACAAACTGCTTCCCTTCAAACAAAATTAAAAAGTAACATTTCATTCTACCTACATTGATCCTTTTTTGTTATGTTGTATTCATCCTTAGTCTCGTCTAGAATGTAAAGGTACTCTTTGCTGCCTGCCATTTTACATTTGAAGGAAATGCAGCTTCAGTTCGTCGGCGTCTAAAAACTTATCTCTTAGATGCTGCCTGCATGTCCTCCTGAGCTTCCTAGCACTTTCATCCATCCGTCTACAACTCGCGCGTTGTTTGCGGTAACGAGATGTTAGTATGTTTAGTAATGAAGAGAGGAACGTAACAAAGAATGTAGGCGACGTATGTGGTGGGGAGATTGATGTGAAGGAGCGCTGGCTCCACAGGGAGGAGGAAAACCCGGGAGACAGCGACTGCGATGGGAGAACTCGGTGCGTTGGTAGTTGTGGTTGAGCCGGAATTCAGACGGGAAAGCAGGGTGGGAGACAGAGCGAGTGGGGAATGGAGATGTGGATGACAGTGTAGATTAATAGTGACGGAAGGGAAACAGTAACGTTCACCTGGTGTCACCCCGATTCTCGTGCACATGAGAGCGATGTCTTCCAATCAAGATAAATAACAGTAATTAAATTGATGCGAAGTTGTTCAGTTCGCAACGTGGGGCAGAATGGAAGTAATAGATATGTTTCATATTATAATACTACTGGCGGGAGGTCAAGGGGACGACGAACAATGACTACACGCAGCGGAAGTGTCAGATTGGTCAGACAATGCGACATTTAGGAAGCAGCTAAGGTACAGCCAACTGCAATAAGCGCTAGAAAACGAGGCATACGTGGGGTGAGCGCGTCAGGAGACGAGATGAAAATAATATCTTTGTTAAAATAGTGCAAATGACACTACCTAAAAACAGGAAACGGGGTCAAAATATATATATATATATATATATATATATATATATATATATATATATAGGCGTGTCATTTGACATTAAAAATTGCAGAAAAAAGTTCGACTGCAACATGATGGCGCAGATCGCTCCTGGGCACCATTACAAAGAGAGAGGAGGAGTATCATGTTGACAGTGGTCGGGATGTTGCTCGGAATGACGGTGAGACCAGGATGAAGCAGGAGGCCATGGACACGACAGTTAACGTAACGTAGGATGCAGTTGGGATCGGGAGATGTGAAACAGGGAGGTCACAGGGCTACGGGAGGAAACATTTCAGATGGGAAACTGATCCAGGGATAGCGGGGAGGATTGTTGAAAGAGATTCACTTACAGACTCGCTAGATGGTATTTGTTTGTATTACAGGAAGTACCTTATTCAACCATGATGCATGTTAGTAGGTGGTTTAACCTGTGTCTTCTTTCCTCTAATCCTTTGTTGTTATTTATGGAGAGATATTTAATTAATTGAAAATGTTTAATAAATGAAGTGATGCCCATAATAGTTATCATTATGTATTTGTGTAGTCGATGTAGTAGCTATATTCTGTTTTGTTTTATCGCAACTCGATGCAGGAGTTTCTTCTTCCGTTCATTCGTTCGTTCGTTTCGTATACTGTGGTAGCCCCGACTTCCGCGTAATGCCCAGATATTTGGGTGTCGGAATACGTTGTAGAAAACACTAGAATTTGATATAAAACAAGGCACTGCTGCATATAATTCATCGGTGTCACTTAATCATAAAAGAACGATGAGAGCAACAACATGGCGTGTGAACAAATAACGTAAATGGCAATACCTTTTCTCCGGTTAATGTGTGTAGCCCTTCCTTGACTTTGGCGAAAGATCCTTCACCCAGAGTTCGTCCTAGAAGGTAATTTCCCACGCGTTTAGAATGCGGAAAGCTGCGCAGGAGTTCGGTGGAAACTTCGGCAACTTTCGCCGGGATGTTCTGTCCGCTGCTTCCGCCGGAAGTCGTCGCGATTCCTGAGCTCAACGTCATGGTGGCTGGCAACTTCCGGTCCAGTTTCATTGCAAGGAAAAGACTAACACACTCGCGTCACCGGGTGCATAGAACTGGGTGTGTTTTAACCCAGTTACTGTGTTGGCATAATGTATTTTGACCCGTATGTGTGTTGGTCTAACAGTCGAGTCCCTGCTAAACACAGTCACCACATTTCAATATACGATGATACGGGTTAATCGAGACGACCCGGCATGTTGATATCCGATAACGACACAGGTTGCTATGGATATTACCTGTGGCGAGGTGGTCGCCATCATCAGCCATCCTACACGGTGTCTACGGTTTTCGTCGCCGGCATCTCTCGCTTCAATCTAATGCAAGTGTGACAAGGAGGCGATGCGAATTGATCCATCGTGAGTAATCACAGATCTAATACGCGATATAATATAGCGTCGTTCAGTGCGGAATTATCACGCGCCGGTATGTATTGTCCGGCTTCTGCCTGTCTTGTAAGTCGTACGGCTGTCCGGACACTGACCGATCCTTGTGTGTAGTTTCATCTTACCTGGCTTATGCACACACACACACAGCATACACGCGCACATTGTAAATAGCGCACGTCGTGACCGCCGCTGTCACATCACCGAGACATCGGGACCGGCTCATTTACAATGCACAGTCCGGTAGGTATGGCGTCGACCCAGGTGAGTCGTTTAACATTAACACACATACCTCGGCACACGGACTGGCCAGTTCAGCAGGACCGCGCGGCTGGATCGTCCATCGCCCGCTCCGTGTCCTCACTTCGACGCAGGTGGCGGTGGAACTACCTACGCCTCGCTCGCGCCGTCAGTAACAGTTCTGTGCGTTGTGCGTCCGCCGCTGCCGCCGTTGCTACCTCCGAGTCGACGCGACCCCGCTTCGGCGCAACGCAATGCCGCGCGCTCGCGGATAATCGATACGGATGTTCGACGCTTCTCGGCAGCTATCGATGCCGACTGTCGGCGGCAGGTGGGAAACACCGGCCTGCGAGAGAGAGAGAGAGAGAGAGGTCGTACGTGCCCGCGCTTCCTAACGATGAAGGTCACGCGAGGTCACGCATCACCGTCGATGGCGCACGAGACAGTGATGGATTGCCGTAGAGAACTCGTCAACGATATGTCAACGTAACTGTCCCCGATCGCGAGATAAAGTCTCGGTCATCAAAGCTGTTGATTAATTTCGGATAATGCATCTATTATACATCTATCGGTGTGTTGTATGTAATCTGAGTTATGTTCATGGAGATTTAACGACAGTGGCAATTCAGATTAATATAACAAGGGTGGGCTTTTGGGTAGCGTCAAATTCAAGAAACATGAACGACAACCGATGGAAGGAGATCACTATCTTGTTCACAGGCAAACACATCAAGTAGTCGTCACTGGAAAGTCACAATAAAACTGTTTGCCCAGTTGGAGCCGCTTACTGAGGACTGGACAGGCTCAGGTTTGGTGGATTCTTAGTAGATGTAACTGCAAACCGTTTAGAAAGAAAGATGTCTAAAACAACATCGTGTGTAAGATAGCCCTGTTTTAAAGTTAGCATTTAAAAAAGATAAATACGTTTACGTTAATTGCGAAAACATGTCCTGTAATGCTTGCTACACAACGTGCAGAACCCATATTGACATGTGGCTATGAATCGTCGTTAATGATAAACAATTAGAAAATAGCACATATCCAACAACATATTGTTCTTGAGTAGACTGTTCAGTGTGAGTGTTACTACTACATACGGAACAAAACGTTATGCGGTGACTTTCTAAAACATATAACTTTTTAAATAATGGTCATGTCCAGAATCAGTTAAAGACAAAGAAAGCAATGTGTAGGTAACTTGGGAGGAAAAATAGATTTGAAACATCGAGTGAAACAGGAAAGACTGAGTGGACATAATCAAAGAACGGAAGTGAACTTGCACCGCCACTGGACACACAGCCTGTATACGGATGTCTTCTGCATAAGTGTCTACAGACACCCGTAGTCGTTTAGGTGGAGCGTCATGCACCTGCCACAGTGCGTAGCTTAATGGTGATGCGGACCAAAGGCAGTGATGGAAAAGAAATGTCGAATTTGTACCATCATTAATCCCGATGGGTTGTTTTCATGACGGCAAAGGAATGTTAATTTCATAATATTTTTAATGCCGAAGAACAGTTTTCCAGTTCCAAAGAAAGGACATTGTGTATAGAAGACCAGTGACTGGCGTAGAATGCTTTCTGCGTTGCTTATGAAGCCCTTGCGACAATAAATGGAACTGGAGGAAACACGTACGGTATAACAGAAGTTGACAACACGAAGGAGCAACAATGCCACAGTACTACTGCAAACTATGGTCTTTATTCTACGGACCTGTGATAAGACGGATATGATAACCGCGTTTACCAATAGCAATTGCTGACATGTCGTTGACTTTAACATTAGGCCTACGCGTTAGACAGAATTCGACCACACGTGTACCACGCACTGTTTGCTCTGCGCCAGTGACCGCGGAGACCGCAGCAAGTGTGCACGTGCATGCCTTGACCACTGCCCACCGAACCGCGCAATTGCCATTAATTATTTTGTTGGTTGATGGCCTTTCAACACGTTATCATCTTAGGTTGTTTTTATAAGACATGTTTGTAGTTCGTCTCACCGTCTCACTGAGGCCTCCGCAGACGTTGAATGACACAGTCGCATTGAGTGAAACGGCTTGCAATTGATACAAGGCGTATCATGTGTACCATGTATTACTCGACAAACAGTGACTACTGCCGATATAATAACATACTAGTGGTTAACACAAACATGTTGATGACTTTTCTGTTAATGTTTGCCAGCGTAGGACGCAGATTCAGGGAAGGTTCGCAGAGAAAGTAGTTGCTAAGTGTATACATGAACGTCATGGGTTCTATCGAAAGTAGCGTACACCCTATATAATGTTTGTGACATTCAAATGTCAAGTGAAAAATGTTTTATCATTAAAAAATATTATATAATTAACATCCCTCGTTGTAGTCATAATGCGGTTATTCACGAGAATGGTGTGCTTTGTGCTATTATTATACTTTTTATTCTTTAACTTTTTTGTCTGTTTTTTTTTATCTTTCACCATGAAAATAAAATAACGATACATGCACTGCATTGGAGGGAATATCTGCAATTTGTGGCTTAGGACCCTCATTATAGAAACTTTGACAATATTATCAAACTTATACCATGTATAATTTGAATGTTTGTATAGTTGATAGAGAACGTAGTGAGGCAAAAGTTAGGAAAGAAAAGACGAAAAAAGACGATGGTGACAATGGTCAACCTCACCCAAGAGGAGAACAACAACATACTCACAGACAGGCTTAATCGATCACAATCTGGCATAGAAGACTCGGCGAGTGTGCCTGTGTTTGAGATAACGTGTGTGTGCGTGCGTTCGTTCATGCGTGTGTATCTGCATAGGTGCGCGTGCGCCCACACTGTCAGTACAAGCGTGCGTGCATGCATGCATCTTACCATTTTAACATCCACCTAAATGTATCTTTTTTACTATTACTATTATGTTATGGTTCTTTGTGTAATTTATTACTTAAATTATTGATTACACACATACGTTTTAGGTTTACTAACCTTATACTTAATTGTATTTTGACTTTAATTAAATGTACGACTATTTGTTGTTTTGCTTTTAAATTATTTAACTGGATATTTTAATGTACTAAATATTTGTCTGTGGATTTAGTATTATTGTATTGTAAAGCGCCATAGAGCACTGTGTGATTTTGGCGCTTGTTTGTTGTTGTTATTACTATGCCGAGAGGGTGTCGTGTGCAGACACCGACCCCGCTGGCGTAATGAACGCCGTGTCTATCATTATCTACCTTTGCCGTTTGCCGTCGTCGGTCGTGTGAACTTGAAACTGGAGTGTGTTGCCGTCGGCTGCTTGTGCAAGGCAGTGAGTCAGCGAGTGGCGTGTCAGCGACAAGTGCATTGTTGTGTGGTGGCATTAAGTGGCATAAACCCAAACCGGAAGTCACTATAGTAGTTCGATCTTCTCTACTCCTGGCAAATCTCTTTCAAAAACTCCTCTTTTAACATGAGCTAATGAAATCGCGTACGGGACGTCGGGGTCTACCCGCAGTGTATATGACGAGAATGGGCCACTATATTGGGATTACCACCAGTCGTGTATCCATCTTAAAACTGGGACGGGCAATTGCGCTGTTTCTACGGCTGACGCAGTAGCGACTAGCGAAATAAATTGCTATAATTGTATAGTTCGACACAGCACACTCCTCAGCTTTACGGAGACGATCGGCCAGGCGTAGTAGCAGAGCGCCCACCAGAGAGCAGAGAGAGAGAAAGAGAGACAGACAGACAGACAGACAGACAGACAGACAGACAGACAGACAGATAGACAGACAGACAGACGAGAGAGAAAGAGAGAGACAGACAGACAGACAGACGAGAGAGACAGAGACAGACAGGCAGGCAGGCAGGCAGGCAGGCAGGCAGGCAGGCAGGCAGGCAGGCAGGCAGGCAGGCAGGCAGGCAGGCAGGCAGGCAGGCAGGCAGGCAGGCAGGCAGCAGCAGAGAGAGAGAGAGAGAGAGAGAGAGAGAGAGAGAGAGAGAGAGAGAGAGAGAGAGAGTGAGTGTGCATTGGATATATATATATATATATATATATATATATATATATATATATATATATATATATATATATATATAATGAAGAAAGAGAGATAGAAAGACACAGACAGATACAGACACAGACAGAGACAGACAGGGACAGAGAGACAGACAGAAGAGGAGAGAGAGAGAGAGAGAGAGAGAGAGAGAGAGAGAGAGAAGAGAGAGAGAGAGACAGAGAGACAGACGAGACAGACAGACAGACAGACAGACAGACAGACAGAGAAGACAGAGAGAGACAGAGAGAGACAGAGAGAGACAGAGAGAGAGAAGAGAGAGAGAGAGAGAGAGAGAGAGAGAGAGAGAGAGAGAGAGAGAAATGTGTCCGAAACACATGTAATCAAACCCTGCATTGTTCTGTGGTCTATGTGTCAATGCAGGTCCTAATGCTGGGGTACAAAACATCCTCTAATGGCACCCCCTCGTCTATATGTATCTGAAATTATCGAAGGGTTGTGTGCGACTCGTGAAATAACCGCCTGGAACCTTACCGCCAAAATCCCCAACAGCACCCCGCTTCACCTCCACCCCATCATTCCGTCTTCTAATGCCAGACCACGAGACAGGAACCTGAGCTCAGCTGAAATATACACACTTCACAACAATTCACCAAAATGCTTTCCTCGAAAACGCACTCCCGAAAATAAAACATCCATGCTATGGCCGTGCATTATACACAGGGATACCCTATTGGAAATCCACATACATAACAAATTTGTGTACGCCGTTTTTGAATAAAAGTCACCGTTTCATGTTGACATTATCTTGGTGGAGAAGAGCCATTATGATGGCGGGTGAGAACAAGTATGGTACAAGTAAAATAGCTGCTATATGTTGATACACGTCGCATAGAAAATAGTGGAGCCAGGAGCTAGAACGGGAAGACGATGATATATTCACGGAAGATGGTGAGCAGTCGGATGCGAGGGCAGGTCACGTGGACAAGATGCCAACAGGAACATTGACAAAGACAGCAGACACACAAAAACACCAAGGCTACAGACGAAATGGAATGCCGCAGCGGCGGTGGAAGGACTGTGCGAGGGGAACATGACAAGATGATGGCAGGACCTCGGATGGAAGAAGGCGGCTATGGATGTAGTACTATGGATGTAGTAATATGGATGTAGTACTATGGATGTAGTACTAATGATGCAGTACTGTGGATGTAGTTTATATAGTATGGATGTAGTACTAATGATGCAGTACTGTGGATGTAGTTTATATAGTATGGATGTAGTACTAATGATGCAGTACTGTGGATGTAGTTTATATAGTATGGATGTAGTACTAATGATGCAGTACTGTGGATGTAGTTTATATAGTATGGATGTAGTACTATGGAACGAACGGACGAATAACATTATTTGAATTGACACTCAACCCTGCACAACAGGGGACACGGAGGAGAACACACGTGGAAAGCCTAGCGACGGAATTAATGAGCAGCTCTCGGCACAACAAGAGAGGTGTTCTTTGACGAACCTGTACTCCAACAGGCAGGGAGAAAGAGTAGCACGATAATAATATGACTTGTCGCCTCCTTCAAGACTGTGCGTGACTCAGAACGAATGAACAGCCAGTACAGTCATCTCGAGAGCCCCACTAGAAGTCTAGTGACGCATAGCCTGTCAGCGACGGAGCTGAGTTGCTACATAAAGAGGAAGTGTTTCCCGTATTCATAGGACGCTGTATTTTTTGTATCAATGATGCCTGACTGACATACGTACGCTCTGAATAGTGAACTATGTAGAAGAAAAGTAAATTAATTTATTCAACATTATTTAATTTGAATTTCGGGCGGCGTCCAGAGCGATGTGTGTCGAGCGTCGTGGATCATGAAGACACGCAGTGATGACTACATTCATGTGTATATACATGTATTGTAGAGACACGTATCTCTCATACTCCGCTGAAGGTCGTAGTAAAGAAACAATTATCATCGTCATCCTATGTAGGATATAGAATATAATCAAAATGCACTCTCTTCCTTCGAGATCACGAGCGGAACTCTCCCTAATCGGGTTGCGCCCTTACGAACTCAATTCCCCACGTGACACGTACTTTCACCCGACGGGTCTGAACAGTTTCGGCGGATTTCGACTGCGATGCGACATTCGATCAAAACAAAGCCCAGATACCGCAACAAAAGCAGTACCTGGACAACGGATCAACGCGTGCGCATTAAAGATGTATCGCCGCTTCCTGGAAAACGTCGCCACACAGACAACGTTCGGCTGTCCGCGACATCAGCGACAGAATGTCACTTAGCCGACGACCGCCGTGTTTTACGCCTTAAATGGGGACAGACTGCAGGTGAAGTGAGCGTCAACACGTAATCTACATGAACATAATGACAGCGCGGGTTGTCCAGGTGATGATGGCGGCTGCAGACAAAAAGCAATTTACGTGTTGCTTGTTTATGATCCACGTGACGTCGTCTCATGCGCATGATGGAGACAGCGCACAGGG
>JAODUO010000123.1:455000-472500 GCA_025642075.2 Ridgeia piscesae
AACCAAGTCCGCCATACAACTGGCGTTCCCCAAACTGCCAAACATACATCGTACAGAAGACACGTATAGACATTGAAAGCGTTGCATTTAGAAAGGTATACTGCAAACACAGTGTACGTATTCTGTTATAACATTACTGGTGTGCAAATAGTTTACGAATTATTATTATATGAGTATTATATGTATAACCGTATTAACGCCACCCTGTGCATATAGTGACAGAACATATTTATAGCACAATGATCCCACATAGGAACACTAAAGACATTCTGAAGAACATTTAAATGCAAAAATAATATTTCCCATCCCATCAATATCTTACAACCGACAGACTATTACTTCAACATATATTCTTGTATGTTCACAGTGCGTAGACATGACCGTTATCTCTCTCCGAGTTTCAGTTGCAAGAGAGTTTCTTGAGAGAGTCTTCCAGCCGACTCATTTCTCCTGCACAAAACAATCAAACGTGTAGTTTTAAATAGGGTCTACAGCATTGCGATAGATATTCTGGTAAATATGTGTAAAGGCATATGCCCTAAGGATATGTTCGTAGATAGTGTGATACCCGGTCGTTGGGTGTCGCATGTTGTAACAAAGTACATTAGTTGGGTCTCAGATGTAACATTTTAATGGGTCTCAGATGTAATATTTTAATTTGACACGGTGTTGAATACGGAATGAAGTCTTGCATTTTAAAATGTAGTCCCAACATGGAAATGCACATTGGTCCGGAGTTGAATAAGGAATGAAGCATTGCGGTTTAAAAATGTACCACAACAAATAAATCGATATTGATCCTATTTCTACACTGACGCCTGTCAAGTTAACCAATACAGAAACATCAAAACAACTCATAAAACAAATGAGGCGTCGGTGTTTGCATGGTTCCAAATGTCAACATTTTGACCGGCAAAGGAAGCATTGGGACTGGCTGCAATCATTCGGACAAAGGGGTTATCAACGCTGGTCTGTGAGGATGAGTTGCGGTCCTTACCTCTGATGTCCATGGCGAATGATGTCACTTGCTTCATGCTGTTGATCACCTGCACGCTCTGTGTGTACGGGTCATAGCGGACGCTGAAGGCTCGAGGGATGGTCGCGGCGAACTGACTGCTCGAACACAACGACACGAGTCACACCTCATCACCTCAGTCGTAGTTGATAGTAATGATGATGATGATGACGATGATAATGATGATGGTGATCGTGATGATGATGATAAAATGTATTGCTTTATGTAAGATGTTACTTTTGTCGATTAACACAACAACAAGTGTAACAGTTATAATTAATAGTAACGATAATAGTGATGATGACGATGATGATGACGATAATAATAATAACGTATTGTTTAAAGCAAAATTTTACTTTTTGTTGACTAACGTAACAATTACCAGTGTAACAGTTATAATTGATAACAATAATAATGATGATGAAGACGATGATGATGATAATAATAATAATGCACTGTCTAAAATCATTACTTTGTCGATTAATGCGCTGAATAACTAATCACATAGAAACTACTACTACTACTACTACTACAAATAATAATACCCATGTATTTTTAAAACGTTACTGTATACCTTTTAAATTAATGCGCTGAATATATAGAGCTGTATAAAAGAAAAGTAACATAAAACATTTAGTTAAAAAAACTACTCATCTTTACACCCGACCGATGTATACAAAACTAGAGGTAATATAGCAGGATTTGTGGCGTCTGGTGATGAAAAGGCTAGAAGACTGACTTAGAGAGAAAAATGTAAAACAATCCACGTGACAGTGTAAGTGCCAACACATTTAAAAGTAAAACATGCAACCTGACAAGAGCTAGCCAAATAATGATTAAAAACGGCTGGATTATCTATAAACTATAATATATAATGACTAATTTCCGTGTGCTCAATATCGTTCTGTCATTTCCAAAGGACAATCTCCGATTCACGGTGTAATTACCGAAATCGAAACATATAGAGAGCAGTATAAAATTATATGTAAGTAAGTAGTAAGTAGGTTCCCAATATTGTTAAAACACAATGTTTAGTTTGGCCTAATATAAAGTGCACCATTAGAACACATATTTGTTTCTTAAACACAGGAGCCAAATATCGCAGTCAGATAGTTGCAATTTAATTCAGTATGTAATGTTAAAACTACAAACAAATTAATTACACCGAGCAGTTTAATTCAGTATATAATATTAAAACTATTTCTTTATGAATGATACCGATTAAAATGAACCAATTGCGTAGCCCGACCTGACTTTCTCCTTGGCAGCTTCGAAGCTATCGGCGACGTAGTAGACAGGTTGGTACTCTGTGATTGGATACTTCTGTTCCGCCGTTTTCGCAGGGTTAAAAGGTCGCACTTCCGGTTTGTCACTCAAACAATACTGTTAGAACATGTCAATAAATTCAGTTGTAAAAGTAGTTTGTTATTTACAGAGTAATTCAAGGTAAAATTTAATGAATGTTTGAAAGGTAAGATAACATTATTTATACTCAATGGCAGGAGTTATAATATTATGCACATTCCTTACAACTTAGATCTATACTAACATTATTTGTACTCAATGGCAGGAGTTTTATGCACATTCCTTACGTTATGCGTTATGAGAATCGTACCTGCAGCTCTCCAAAGGAAGACAGAAGTCCAGCTCCAAAGGCCTTCAATGCGCCATTCTGCCGACACAGTCCAAACTCCACCGTGAACCAGTAACACTGAAACAAGACAAACTTACTTTGTAAACAAACGTAATATATTATGCAGTGGCAAAGGACGCACACACCGGAAGTACAGGAAGTGGCGTTACGTTATATCGATGATGTATATAAATCGCAAATCGTATCGTGCGTATCGTATCATTATGTTACTTTATATTAATTTATATTATGATATTTTGTTATGTGTTACGTTACGGTACGGTATATTACATATTACACTCAACTACACTATATTACGTTACGTTACGTTACGTTACGTTACGTTACGTTACGTTACGTTACGTTACGTTACGTTACGTTACGTTACGTTACGTTACGTTACGTTACGTACGTCACGTCACGTCACGTCACGTCACGTCACGTCACGTCACGTCACGTCACGTTACGTCACGTGACGTCACGTCACGTCACGTCACGTTATGTTATGTTATGTTATAGTGTGTCTCATCTAAATACATTTGTATCATATCAATGTTTTTTTTATTGAATAATAGTTTACAATTACAATGCACCAGTGCAGGAGGCACAACCAGAGATGACTGTTGATCTAACATCAGATTTATGAGAGCAGAGATTCATCAGATGAGGTGACTCAAATTTATCGTCACGGGGAAAAGTTAAGTTGACTGTGAAATACATAAAGATTTAATTCAATAACATGTTTTCTTCGATAATGTATTTGCTGTAGTTTGTTCCGACTTGTCATTGGCCATGTTACCAATTAACATTACTCAATGGAACTCCTTTGGTGGGAGAGTTTTATAAATGACGAGAGAGAACGAATGACGCATGACTGTGTATACTACTACTACTACTACTACTACTACTACTACTACTACTACTACTACTACTACTACTACTACTACTACTACAACTATAACTACAACAACAACAACTACTACTACTACTACTACTACTACTACTACTACAACAACAACTACTACTACAACTAAAACTACTACTACTACTACTACTACAACTACTACTACTATTACTACAACTACTACAACAACAACTACTACTACTACTACAACTACAACTACTAGAACAACTACTACTGCTACTACTACTACTACTACTACTACTACTACTACTACTACTACTACTACTACTACTACTACTACTACTAACTACAACAACTACTACTACAACAACAACAACAACAACTACTACTACTACTACTATTAATAATAATAATAATAATAATAATAATAATAATAATAATAATAATAATAATAATAATAATAGTCATTGAAATACTTCTATAGCGGCTATATCATTGAATATTCAAGCTCAGAGACGCAACAAACAAAATCATTTGGCGTAATGATAAACCAGGACAGGCAAAAAACGTGATTTGAGCATGGAATCGCTACAAATTTATGGTGGAAAAGCATTTTCAAGCAAATATGTTTTGAGTTTTGTTACGAAAGGAGCCTGTAGTTTCAGAAGCTCTAACTGTAATAGGGAGTTGATTCCAGATTGTTGGCGCAGCCACAGAGAAAGCATGTTGCCAATGTTGAGCTTAATTTTATGAACAAAAGGTTGTTTGGAAACAGATGATCTAAGGGTCCTAAATATACCAGAGAAATGTAGTAGAGTAACTAAGTATATCGGTTGTTGCGTAGAAAGAGTACTGTATGTAACAGTAGAACATTTAAATGTAATTCGATATACAACTGGAAGCCAATGCAACTGCTTAAAGAGCGATGGTGTTGTGTGTCACTGACCGTGGCTAGTTTTTCGATGTACTCGTCCGACACTCCCAGACTGGCCAGTCCAATCTCCTGCGAGAACTGGGCAAAGGCTGGGTCAGCCAGCAGAGGCACGTGACCAATCAGCTCGTGACACACGTCACTATGGCAACATACAACGCAGAACACAAGGTGAAGCAAATTATTTCGTCCCACTTGGTTTTGAACATGCGAATAATGTACATATGCGAAATGTCAAAAGGAAACACAAAGACATTTCTTTGGGAACCCGTATAACCATCCCCACGAACCAGCCATACTATAATTTTGTATCGCATCCAACACGACAAAATTCGTATTTTGCTTTTTATCTTTTTATGATTCGACAAATATTAATAATAATGCTAATCCGTAAGCGCCCGACCCGCCAGAATGTGAGTCACCAGACTGTGAGGTTATCTGACAAGATCTCGGGTACGTACGGCTCTGGGGTGTAGAGAGGGCGTGAGCTGTGGCGGATGTACTGAGTCGAGTGGAAGACTCGGAAGGCGAGACCCGCCAGGAAGTCTCGCGAGGACAGAAGACCGGCCACCGGGCGAAGTGTGAAGCCAGTACAGTCTGAAGTGCAAAGTACCGAAGTATAGAAGAAGTACAGAACATATTTAATCTGAACGATCTGGGATATCATGTCAGAATAGGCTGGAATGTGAAGTCAGTACAGTCTGAATTGCATAGTCAGTACGGTTGTTCTTCTCTTGACTTCCCTGTCGCCACGGGTGATGATGGCCATGGTTACAGACTTACAGTCGTCTTTTTCTTCGGCTTTTCTTTCATCACTTTTCTCTCACTATGTTCTCTATCAACAGTCTCCAACTCCTTCTATCTTTTGCTGTTGTTCTCCTTTCTCCTCCCACTCTTTCCAGACCTCTCTCAACAAAGTCCTCCCATCGCCTTCTCTGTCTCCCTCGCCTCCTTTTTCTTTCACTTTCTGGGCATCTGATCTTTGCCAGTTTTCCATTTCCCATTCTTTCCAAAAGAATGGTCCATTTCACCCTACTCCTCACCATTTGTTCTTAAAGCTTTCCTTCACTCCAACCTCCACTCTCAGTTCATCCATTCTTCTCTTGTCCGCTCTCTTCACTCCACGATTTTTTATGCAGTTATTTTCGCAAACCTGCACCTTCTCCTGTTGTCTGGAGTATAAAACCAGTACAATATGTCTGAATTACAGTCAATAAAATCTGGGGCACAAAAGCACTACAGTCTGGTTATATATTACAGACTATTCCAGAACAATATGGAGCGATGAAGCGCATCCTGTCAGTGTGGTAGAAAATGAATGCAGTCTTAAAATCCTTCATGACATATGGGAAAGCTATGACGTTAGTATTTGTTCATCTACGCCATTTTGTTTTTGTTTTTATAAATGTCACATACACGATCAATTAAGATGGTAAACCATTAAAATATATGCAATAATATTTCCAAAATACATTCGTATACTGCATGTATATTGTTGTGTTATATTAAGAAATAAATGCGTACCTCGTCTACCAGAGATTTCATCAATAAAGGAAGCCTGATTTGACTGACCTGGTTACGATTGACTGACCTTTGAGGAAGTTCGCGACGTCTTGCAGCTGCGGGATGTTGTCCTCCCTATAGCCGCAGTTGTCGATTAGAAGAGGGAAGACGTGGTTGAACTCCCGACAGGCGTGCGTCGGGTACAGCTTCGTCAACTCCCGGAAGATGGTGCCCCTACGGACGGGAGGAAAACCTCCGAGTTACCCACACTCAGTCAAAACTATAATTACAGTCATGTCTCGTTATTGATCTGCCCACTTTGAATTATAAGATAAATGATTAACGACTGACAAACAAACTGACAGACGTACTGCGTGACGTCATCCACCCACTGAGGACGGACTTTGAGACATAATAGACTCATTCAACGCAGCGGATATTTTAGATTGCCAAGAAAGAAAGCTTAACACGAGGGCAGGTAGAGTTAAAACTGACAATGAATTGATGATGATGGGATTGGTTTTAATTGTTTATGTGATTTGTTATGTTTTCGGTCATGTTTTATAATGTTTATAGTTGCTTCAGTGTCATTTTATTCATTTATTGTATTGTTTTATTGTGTTATTTAACTTTGAATGTATATATGTTGTATGACACACAAGCAAAACTCTAATTTCCATGCGGGGATTAAATAAACTATTGTTATTCTTATTTAACCTTCTTGTCAAAATACATAATATGATATATTTTTATGTTTTAGTTTCTTGCATTGATTATATTATATATACTTTTTTGGCATAGACCTTTTTATTCGTTTGATGTTCATAAAATAATTGTTAGAACAAACAGTTAACATTGGTCCTTAGTGCTTGATACTTACCAAGTCTTAGTCTCCTCTTCCGTGTACTCGACCTTGGGAAGGGGCTGGCCGCTGAAACAAGAAGTAAATACCACGTCTACCTGAATGTCACCTACGGAATAAACATTATTAAAAGGTCGACATGTCAGTCGTGCTTGACTCTGTGCATAACAAATCTAGGTCTAATTAACGTTCGTTTAGAAATAGCTAATAGTGTTGTCTTGTCGTTTGTTATTAAACAAAACGAATATTATGTAGAAACATACTACATGATTATGATAGTATTTTATGCTGCCAAAAATAATTCAAATAATTCTACGTTGTCAGTTCCACGTGTTTAATAACACAATCAACTGTTGAAGGTAGACTAAGTTAACGACAAGTTTCTAGAATTTTATGTTAACATCACCGAGTAGGGTGAAGTAAATCTTCCTGCCAATACTATTTAGCAGTAAGTTAAAATTATACTTAGAGAACTTACTGCTAACACTATTAGAACCCTTTGCTTAAGAGAAACTGGACAAACGGTGTCACATTGACAATTATGACTGACAATGTAAAATATGAATTTGTGTGCGTGTAGTGTGTGCGCGCGTGTGCATGCGTGTGTGCGCGCGTGTGTACGCGTGCTTGCATGTGTACACGTGCGCATCAATAGTCCGTGCGCACGCGTGCAAACGCGAGTTTTTATGTAACCTTGTGTGGTGTGCGCGTGCGTGCGTGTATCTTACTGGGTGCTGACAACACTCACTGCTTATAGTGAAATGCGATGTCGGCAAACTGTTTCCTCCGCGCTCTGTATGTTGGGTCAATGAATCCCTAAAACAACAAAGTTGGTGATCGCTCAAAAGTCTCCTGTATGTAGTGGCACTGGCATTGAAGTTTAACTGACCAACATCCATCCGTGGAGCATCAAACATTGACCATTACAGTGTGTTTGATTGTAAGTTCGGTCCCATTGATCGTTGAAATTCTGTCCTTGGTCATTACTGGTAATTACCGAGTTGTTTACCGCTCACTGTTACCACATGTTTCTATACCGAGAAAAGTGTGTGTGTGTGTGTGTGTGTGTGTGTGTGTGTGTGTGTGCGTGTGCGTGTGCGTGTGCGTGTGCGTGTGCGTGTGCGTGTGCGTGTGCGTGCGCGTGCGCGTGCGCGTGCGCGTGTGTGCGCGTGTGCGCGTATGCGCGTATTCGTGTGTGTCGTGTGTCGTGTGTCGTGTGCCGTGTGTCGTGTGTCGTGTGTCGTGTGTCGTGTGTCGTGTGTCGTGTGTCGTGTGTCGTGTGTCGTGTGTCGTGTGTCGTGGTCATGTGTCGTGTGTCGTGTGTCACCAGGATGCTATGACACCTGTGTTCTAAATCGCTAATATGAAATGAGCGCGTTAATCACAAACGTGACACCAGGATGCTATGACGTCACCAAGGTAAACACAAATATGTAATGGGTATATGATGTCAAGATGTATGAGAAATAATGTGACATTATAATATATTTCAACTAGCACATTGGAAACTCCCTACTGAGGGCACCCTCGTGACTGGGCGAATGTGACCTGATTAGCGAAGTGACCGTATTAGCGGAACTAAATGTGTTTACACTTAGTCTGGTAGAAATAACTTGGGACTGTCGTAGAGTGGCCTTAATTCCGAAGAGCTTGTTTTCCGAGGTGACCATAAATCGGGCTTCGATTGTTGTGCATTTCCAACTAACACGGGGCGGGTGCAGAGATGGCTGAGGGGAATCTCTCTTGAGATTTAAAAAAACACTGAGCCTCCCCCCAAAAACAAAAACAAATGCACACAGAGCCCCTCCGTTGAGGCTCACCAAAACGGGGGTGCATTCCAATTGGTGTGTGGGGAGTGGGATACATTTTCTAGGGGGCACGTACCCCCTTCCTCCTCTGTTCACTTGTGTAAGTACATGACAGCACATACCACATAACAAATGTATGTTTATCTCACTGTTAGTGAAGTTTACATAAACATTGTCTTACAAACATGTTGTTTTAGGTCTTATGTCAAAGGTCAAATACACACCTCCGCGGCATAAACAAATCTGTGACTTATTGACAAATCTATGTGTGTATAAAACAAAGGTGATATAAAATACAATATTAAAAACATACGTTAGGGCGAATTTTTTTAGCAATCCCAAATTTGACAGTAAATTAATATTTTGTAAATGTGTTCTCTGGGAAACTACGACTTGCAGATACACTGTGACAGTTAGCATCTCAAATGCTTTGCTCAATAACACAGTTGGGGTTCCATCTGGGCTGCACGCTGAGGCAAATCGACACCCAATTAAGGCGTCTATAATAAAAAAATTCTACAAGCGCTAAATGGACCAAAATTTAATGATTGCAACAAGACCGCTCTGTGGCCCCTCGTACCCTTAATCAACACCCTCCTCATTTGCATATCAACAGCCGGAAATTGATCGAAGTTCAAATAAACAGGACCAATGTGAAACGCAGCACCGCTTCGAAAACCGCTCCGTTTTCATTTATTCCACATTTAGACGTCCCTAAACTAGTTTGCCCACTGGTTCTCTCTGGAATTGAGTGGTCAGCAAATTTATATAACATACCACGTTACAAACCTAATAACCTTGACCCGTTTGTGACCGAGGATAACAGTGGTGGGTCATTATGTATCAAATCATCCAATATTGAGGATGGATCACATGCAGGGTTGGTTATTAAATTACCATTTATATCTCGTTTAA
The DNA here is from genome assembly GCA_025642075.2 of Ridgeia piscesae. Classification (NCBI taxonomy): domain Eukaryota; kingdom Metazoa; phylum Annelida; class Polychaeta; order Sabellida; family Siboglinidae; genus Ridgeia; species Ridgeia piscesae. Next base: position 464,533 of record JAODUO010000123.1, read on the forward strand.
TTTCCAAAATAACTAGACTGAAGTTTGGCTGATTTGCTTGATGTGTGACTTTGTGTACGCCCTGTGTGTGTGTGTGTGTGTGTGTGTGTGTGTGTGTGTGTGCGTGCGTGCGTGCGTGCGTGCGTGCGTGCGTGCGTGCGTGCGTGCATGCGGGCAAGGAGATTTGGTAGTTACACATTTGGAATAATAAATGAGGACATGGTCATAATTGATAATACTTAAAATATATGTCAATACATCGAGCTAGGATATTAAATAACATCACAGGAATTATGATGTTTAACTTTCACATGTAATTAATGGATATCTATACCCAGGGCAAAGCAGCGAACACAGCATGTTATTGGACTCACAATAAATGTTTGGTGTCCACATTCTCCATTCTCCAAGAAAAGGGAATTATGCAGTAAAAGGTAATGTTGTTCGAATTACGTTCCTAAGCTGTCTTAATCTGGTCACAAACGAACTAGGAATTCGCCAACTCACGGGGTGATCGGCCTCCAGCTCTGATCCATAGCTCAAAATCTGGTTTGCAAATCGGTCGAGATCTGAGATTTTTCGTGGGAACCATGGCACTGAAAGATGACGCAAAAGTGCGATCAGAAAGCGTATTAATATTAACTGCAACGCTCTCTTCTGTGGTAGTTATTCGTAATGATGACCCAATGACGTACACTAAAATGTAATTATTTGTTATAAGCTAATTAATTTTATATACCCAGGATATTTTCAACATACAATGCTATCCAGGATGGTGTTTCTAAAAAAATACAATTTGCAACCGAATCATACATTTTATCCTAACTTTTAAACTATGTCTGACGTTGTTTTGTCCTTGATAACACTGTGACGATTAAACTTCTTAAACTATACATATATATATATATATATATATATATATATATATATATATATATATATATATGAATATTTGTAGATTAACAAACACAACGTAAATACAATACACACACACACACACACACACACAATATATATATATATATATATATATATATATATATATATATATATATATACACACACACACGTCATAGTGTTCATTCCATCATTCTGATGTCCACTCCAGTGAGTGAGAATCCAGAGAGGGTAGTCTATCATTCAGGGGCACAAGAACTTGCATATATATATATATATATATATATATATATATATATATATATATATATATATATATATATATATAATATACATTTTTTACAATGTTTACCAATACTGTCACAGTGTTATAGTTACATTACAAGGGAAGAGAACGTAAACTATGTGAAAACACATGCAGCCCCCAAAAGCTCAGTGGAAAATTAGCTTCAAACGTTCCTTGGAGAGCTGTACTTACAAAAAGATCCATGCCAGCAACCTTATGTACGCGAACTCAACCTAAACCAAGCACCAAGAGAAAGATAGCCATGACCTACGCCTGACCTACGCAAGCAACTACCCAAGGACACAGACCTAAAGTTGCAAGTGCTGTCTTCAATGACATACGCCGTACTACATGATAAAAGAGTCAAATTACCGATAAATCAACGTAGCACGCATTCCGTGCTTCGTACTGCTCAGAGTGCCATCTACTTCACCGTCTTACAGATTCGACACTCATATCAACTTCTCCGGTAAGTATACTCAGCTATGTTGAATATGTTGTGCGAGTATGCATCCTTATATATTCACCACTAGCAAGACAGTGTAGAATAAATAAAACTGTTCACGCTTCAAACCACCAGAAAGAGTTGCTGAAATTAAATAACCTTGCTTTGTAGACCAGCACATTAACCACTCATTAGTACGGTACCAATCCCATTGCATTGCATTGCATTGCATTGCATTGCATTGCATTGCATTGCATTGCATTGCATTGCATTGCATTGCATTGCATCGCATCATCGCATCGCATCGCATCGCATCGCATCGCATCGCATCGCACCGCACCGCACCGCACCGCACCGCACCGCACCGCACCGCACCGCACCGCACCGCACCGCACCGCACCGCACCGCACCGCACCGCACCGCACCGCACCGCACCGCACCGCACCGCACCGCACCGCACCGCACCGCACCGCACCGCACCGCACCGCACCGCACCGCACCGCACCGCACCGCACCGCACCGCACCGCACCGCACCGCACTGCATTGCATTGTAAGTACCACCGAAGTGACGTTTCGCACGCATACGCACCCAAATTTTTTTTCTGCCAACAATGAGATACGTTGCTGAGTCTGGCCATTACATCAGGTGCAGGACAACTTATTGCACGCCAACACCCACATTGAGTCGGCCTCTCCCACAAAAAATGTTGCAAAGAATGTGTCTTAGATCATTACTAACCCATTAAGATCCCAGCAACATTAGTGTACTGATGTCACGGTTCATAAATCTGCAGGCAAGGTGTCCGAAAACACGACTAATGAGGTGACACCATGACAAAAACAATTACGGAAATGTAAATAACAGTCAACAGCTAACAACGCTGTCGAATGATTAAAACCAAAATTAGGAACTTCGTGTCGTCGGAAGCGGAATGCGTCCCGTAAATGAACTTTGTGAACGCAACGGAAAGTAGTCCATAGAGCATAATTGGTCACGCTTGACTGAGTTCCGCATCACGGATCCATCTTCGTGTCAACAGAAATCTGAGTAGCTCAATTAGCAGGTATGCACACCTTCATGGTGTCCACGTGTTGTGTAGGACCAACATGCATGCACCCAATTTACCGCAATGCTGCTCAAAGTGAATAGCCGTAGCACCCATCCAAAGCTTACCGTCAACACAGAACTACTGTTAGAAGACGGTAAATTCCCAAAAATAAAGCCAAGCAACGCATGTTTTATACAGCGTCACGTTGAAACAAACAGCAGCACGAAATGGCGCAGTGGACCAACCTGTCAGTGTTTGGGATAGCGTAAGAAAGGCACGACCCGACTTTGCGTCTGCAAATTGTCAACACCATTGAAATTTAATAGGTCACTTATAATATTATGAAGGTCCAGGGTTTTAATTAGGAAATTGACCATTGCATTTGAGCTGCGCAGTGAGATGTTGAACAGGCCAAGATTCGTCAAGACGTAATTAATTGTTGTCTACATGGGAGTTTGTGATGTTTTCAAATGAGTGAGAGAGTGGGAGAGAAAAGAGAGAAGCTGACAGAGATGAGATAGGGTGACAGAAAGTAAAACAGAGAGGAGGACAGGAGGTTGATGACTGAAACGAAAAGATATTGAGAGAGGAGCAGAAGTAGAGAGGGGTGGAGATAGAGAGAGAGGTGGGAGAGAGAGAGAGAGTGAGTGGGCGAGTGGGCGAGTGGGCGAGTGGGCGAGAGGGCGAGTGGGCGAGTGGGCGACTGGGCGAGTGGGCGTGTGGGCGTGTGGGCGAGTGGGCGAGTGGGCGAGTGGGCGAGTGGGTGAAGGGGCAAAAGAACGAGCGTTTGTGTGAATGAATGAGTGAGTGAGTGAGTTTGTGAGTTTGTGAGTTTGTGAGTTTGTGAGTAATTGAGTAAATTGGTGAATGAATTAGATAGTGAGTCAATGAGTGAGTAAATGAGTGAGTGAGTGAGTGAGAGAGTGAGTGAGTGAGTGAGTGAGTGAGTGAGTGAGTGAGTGAGTGAGTGAGTGAGTGAGTGAGTGAGTGAGTGAGTGAGTGAGTGAGTGAGTGAGTAAAAGAATAAAGGGGGTGAGAGGTTGGGTGAGTCAGAGAGAATGAGAAAGAAAGAGGGTGAGATTGAGAGAGAGAGAGGAGGAGAGGACAGAGGGGAGAGACGGGAGTGGGGATAGAGACCCCGAGAGACGAAACGGACCAGTCTGAGTGATTTTATATTTATTCCATTAGCAATATAGTCTTAGTAATACATGCTAGTCATAGCACTGGACCTAACAAAAGAAATATAATGACTATAATACAATACATTTCACCAAATGGTGACTGTCCAATTCGGGCAAAATATTTTAAACAAAAACTTTAATTAAACTCTATTGCCAACACACGTTATCGTATAATTTTATTTTATTACAAAAGTGGTGTCAACTTTATATTTCTCCCAATAACTTGATAACATAAATATTGCTTTAAAAGATGTACTAACGAAAAATAAACCAACATTAACAACTTTATGCGTAAATGAATGGTCAGTGCCTACCCGTATCGGGTTCCGACGGCTGTCCAGTTGCCCTGGACATCACGGTCAGTGTCTTGGCCATGGTCTTCAGGTCATCGACTGCGGACACCAGACCGCCATGTTTGTCGTCACAGGCGACGTAGAAGTCGTAGTTTCCGTTGTTGTGTTTCGACGGTCGCGACTCAATGTGCATCAGGTTGACTCCATTCTCGTGTAGTATAATATATATATATATATATATATATATATATATATATATATATATATATATATTATATATGTATTATATGTATATATTATATATTATATGTATATGTATATGTATATGTATATGTATATGTATATGTATATGTATATGTATATGTATATGTATATGTATATGTATATGTATATGTATATGTATATGTATATGTATATGATATGTATATGTATATGTATATGTATATATATTATATATATATATATATATATATTATGTCAACAAACCTTTTTCGTTACATATATATTTAATATATGTTACTGATGCCTGCGATAACGACATTGACACCAGTGACAGTGATGTTCCTGACATCAAGATACTAGCGTCACAGCCATTGATGTCAGCATGCAGTGTGTCATGAGTAGTTGTACTATTGACGCACCTGACATCAGTGACAGCGGATGTCATTGACCTTACTTACTGACCTTATTAGCACTGGTACCACTGACAATGACATCACAAATAGCTAGTGTCACCGACAGTAGTGTAGTTGGCACCAGTGACATTTGACATAATCGACCGTGGTGCCACTGACACCACTGACATAACTGACAACTTATGTCATAGACAGTGGTACCACCGACACCACTGACAGTTGATGTCATCGACAGTAGTACCAGTGACACCACTGTCAGTTGGTCTAATCGCAAGTGGTGCCACTGACGCCACTGACATGTGACGTCATCAACAGTGGTGCCATCGGCACCACTGACAGTTGGTACGTGCCACCGACAGTGGTGCCACCGACACCAGTGACTGCGCCACTGACATTGACTCTAGTGACACCGACACTCATGCTCACCTCGAAGATACGCAGAGCCTTGGCAAGAGCGCCAACTGTCGACTGCACTGTGAACATGAGACTGGTGCTGCCATCTGTGTCGATGATCTCCTTCTGGTAACCTCGCCGAGCATACGGAAACTCCTGGATGGACAAACAGTTGTCATGAACAACCACCAATTAACTCACATCAATCGTGTTATTGTACGAGTGGAACCTGTAGATATAACATCTAGTCTAAGTGAACGACTCCCCAAAACCAAGATTTCCATAATTATTTTAAAGGCAAATCCAAAACAATATCATGTAAACATAAACATTATCAAATAAACAAAACGACTACACTAGCAGTAACAAAATATAGATTTGCAGAAGAAATGCCACAGTCACCATGCTTCGATATCATTTATAACAATGGACTTGAATCGTATTGGGATCGCTATTTTCGTATCTGTATTGCCTAAATAACACCGAATACCCCCAAATAGTTTCAGCCGTGACATGTTAGACACCCTTTCTTGGGGGTTTACAGACAGCGGCTCAAATTCGCAATGTAAGTGTTGATAACACGTTCCCGCTAACACGGGTCCAAAGAGAAACCTAAAGAAGTAAAATAACACCGCGTTGTAATCTATCCCTGATGACGAATCCATGGAGGTCCAGATTACTATAAATCACTGTGATCACGGCACTGTATCATATTACTATACCTATAAAATAACTATAATGTTCGTAGATATGTTTTTGGTCGCACCACTATACACTAGCCGGCGTTGTCCGGGGAAAAGACAGGTGGTTTTAAATTATGACTCTTCTATCCCTACCGCCCCTGGATGAATTAATCTGAATCTACGACACACCCCGATGGACCCGTTACATCACAGACAATATTTTAGCCCCATACATGCAAAACTGACAGAGACGAATGTCATTTTATAAACTATGAACCCACTCAAAAATGCCAGTGCCTTATAATACATATTCCCCTTTATAATAGAAGAAAGAGATTAGTACTCACTACCGATATCAGATTGAGAGACAGATTATAAAATACTATCATCGGACCACAACAAGTTTAACCAGATCTACTCTGTAACACATCAGCATGGAACAACCACAAACCGTGTGCACCCACGCGTGACCATTTGACACATAGTGTTAGCATGTATACAACGCAAGAAAAACATGTAACATTGCCGACGCAATATTTCGTACGATTGCATCATGGATTATTCAAAGTGCAAGACGTCGTAAATGATGTTTAAAATACTTGCCTTCGTACAGACAAGTTTGTCTGTTCTAAGCATGTTTATATTTTTATTTAATCCCACAAACAACAATTATGGAGTCCACACGAATTACTCTGAGTCGTACACACAATTCGATGAGAATTATTAATTTAGCAATTGTGAACACCGTATTTTAGCTACGACTTAAATTTGTTTCAGAAGAACCGCTTTATTACCTCTTCGCTGTCAAGGGGAAACTGGACTTTCTTCAGGGGAATGTCCAACGTAGCTCTCTTCAGTGGAGCGTCCGTGGTGCCATTCTTGAGCGGCAGGTCCATCGTTGAGCCGGTCTTGGTGAGTCCAACGCGGGCATAAAACAACAAATCAACACCGCCGCGTGCTTATATTGTTATGTCGACCGACCCTGGATGATTGACAGCTGTCATGACATTACAAGCAACGCAGGCGATTGGTTGGTGACTGGTGGAAGACACGCCTCGTTGAACGTTGATTGCTCGGGGAGAGCACGTGTGCAAAGACCAAGTTCGTCAACTCTGGATAGGATCAGAGACATACATACCCACGTTCTCATCCGTAATGTCGAATTTGTCCCGATGTGTCACCTCATACGTGCCCATACTGCAGACGAGGAGATAACTGTTAGCTAAAGGTTATTCTGTGTTTTTATTAAGTGTGTAATGGTGTCTTAACCGTGCCGACTCTGTGAAAGGTTTACACAAATAAACAACACTGAACTCAATCATGCATAATTGTCGAACATAAAACATGCACGCACCTACCCATACACATACGCACACACGCAAACACAAAATAAAATGCTGAGACAAGTGTTGATTGCATCACCAAATCCTGGGTCCGCCCTAATCAGGAACCCAATTTGTATCACATTCCATATCCTAAACGGCCGAATAAAAACGATTTCCGAAATCTGAAGCGTACAGTAAACAACTTAGTCTTCAGTGGACGGTGACATATACGATCATCCAATTTCAACATGTAGTAGGATATAAAATCGGTCACTGACACTTCAATGGCTTTAAGGTATTCAGCGTAGAAGTCGTCAGATTAATAACAGAATCAACACGATGTGATTACATCGTATTTATTATTTTGTCGGATGCTGAAAGCTTTTACCGAGGGTGAACGGACGACGTGTTGCTATGACAGCGATGAAGCTTTTTAAAATTCTGGTTTCGTGATCGTGAAAACAGAGTGCACGCAACTGCGTTTAACACGACGTCATTGATTAATTACGGTAAAATAACTGTATGTTACATGACTACATACACACAATACGTGCTTGATATTTATTGAGAGCGAGGACGCGAAGGTCACGACCGTGAATGATGAAATCGTGACAGATTGCAACATAAATTAAACGAACGCCAGTTTCAAAGGCGACCATCTTGCATCATCTGCGCAGACAATGACAAATTTATTTTTCTTTCTTATAACGTGGTCTTTCAGAAGACTGATGAGAGTTTCTAGGACAGACAAGTAAAGCAACGAAAAACTCCTTAGGAAAGCCAACTAAAAAAGAAAGATGA
>JAODUO010000123.1:475000-557500 GCA_025642075.2 Ridgeia piscesae
AGCAGAGAGTATTACGACTTATGCAGTTACAATATTTAAAATTCAACCTTTAGCTGTTATTGAATAGTCCCAGCTTGTGCATATAGCCCTAACTCTACAGGGTGGTCTGTGTGATAAACACATAATCCGTCATCCGTGTAAGATGTTGTAAGCAACTGGGTTCGTAGAAATGCAAACATCGTATCAAGCGCACTATGAATTGTAAACATCGCCGTGTTACATCGACACGTGCGCTTGTTTACAGCGCGTCAATATTTAAAACGATAAATGTCCCGGATGTACTACAGCCAAAGGCAAAAATGGCGTCGCGTAGACGAAAGTTACCCGTTCGTCCTAGCAGTTCAGAAAACAATTCAGCATCCGTATCAGGGCAGTTACATGAATTAGAACCACACGAATCTGTTACACTAAAATATCCAGACAATGCAGGTAATGTTTTATCGGGTAACTTCAACATGATTCGCTAAATTGTGACGAAAACCCCGACTACATCCACCATGCCCCTTCCACCCGCCACCATTTTTAGACATTTGTACAAACTGTAAAAGCGCTGCCCGGTGCAACTAGAAGGCTGAACACGTTGATCTTAGTTGGAGCCAGATTGTTACCTCGATTTAATGTTATAATGTTTTGATTATAAAAGCACTGTGCAGTCAAACTTTAATCCCTATTGCTATTTGAAACATTTCATTTTATTTATTAGTCAAATTATGTGATTTATTTGCTGCCTAAGTCAGAGATACCTTTCCATACATTACACGCTGATTTTCCACACTTTAGTCGACTTCTGTAGAATTGCATTTTTTACATTATGTTTAGAACTTATAAGTATGTCATATGTGTAAATTTATTTCCAACAAAATATTTTTTTAATGACACTTTTATGCTGTCAGTGTCACTGTTATGGCAAGATAGGATTTATAAATCTCATTCCTTGAGGCTTGAAACTTTACTTAAATTAGATAACCATATAGACCCTACATTAGTCTACAGGCAGGATAAAATGTGTCTCAATGATTTATGTTTTTCGCTTGACTCTTCTGGAACCTTCTAAACATGACCATATCTAGTAATAGTATAGTTGAACAGGCGATATGTTTCAAGTCGCTTATATTACTGTTCCAAGTCATTTACCTACCAAAATATATTGTGGCCCCATTTAGTTTTATTTAAATCATTGAATATTTTAGAACTTAGTGAGCACTCTGACCATGTTTATTTCATCCAGTCAATATGTATACTCCTGGTTCTCCTGGAATCATATCATCAATAGTTAGAATCAAATTTCTTTCAATGGTTTTAAAGGCGGGGCTGATCCAACCACTAACAACCATTGCCCAAACACAACCATATACCATTTAGATTTGATGAGCACAGAGTCAGTATATTTAAAATATTTTTTTTAACTTGGATAGCTTTGACCACTGGCCATTCAAGCTGCATTAGGTTTGAGTCGCTCCTATCTACCAAATGTAAATGTTCAAATTTGTTCCTATTTACTTCACCAATAGACATTTCTGTGCAGACACAAGAATATGGCACCATATTGTATATGGTAGGCATTATACAGATCAACAAATCAGTATGTGTGTACAAAATAAAAAGTTAAATGTCTTGATGAAGTACAGTCACATAACTTGGGTTTCATTTATCCGGTCTTCAATAATCCGGTTGTTTCGTGATCCACATGTTATGTGTACGTATAATAAAGTGTCTTGCTAATCTGCACATTTCGTTTATCTGACGAAAAACCTTGAGAACCAATGAGTGTTGATAAAGGTGACATAATTGTAAATCGGAAAAAAATTACAATTTAAATAGGAGTGACTCAAATCAAATGCAGCTTGAGCGTAACATGGTCAGAGACATCCAAATTTGAAAAATAAGATGAATGTAATATGCTGAAATAGGTCAAATATATCCAAGTTTGAAAAAATATTCAAATACACACTGGCTCCATTCTCATAAAATCATGGTTACATATCCTCTAAGTTGTATGTTCATATGTTTGTGCAATGGTTGTTCCAGTGTTTCAGCCCAGCTTTAAAAGGCAGCATCGCATTGTTTTGTTACAGAAAAATGCCCCCAAGGTAATAATGAGTCTGTCGGTGTCCGCGTGAAAATGGAACCCATTATAACTCTGGTGGAGGAGCCGCGCCGATCCTCTCGTAAACGCAAGTCAAAGTCTGCTCTTGAGTTGCTTGGAATCATCCCAAAGAAGGAGCCTTCAAAAGACGCGGTTCACACACCGAAGAAACATGCACCAAATCCTCAAACAACTGCAGACAAAACAAGTCAGCCTCAGAAAAGTGCGAAAGTGAAACAGGAAACGGCGTCGTCCAAAAAAGGGAGTTCCCGCGGCCGTGGAAGACCTCGCAAGAAGCCAGCGGAAACCATCCAACAGAATGTTTCTCCCAGGAAGAAAGTTGGGAGCGGAGATGTCGCAGGGAATGGGAAGGGGAAAAAAAGTGGCGGTGGGAGCAGCGAGGGAGATTGGGAAAGGAGACGCTGTAAGTATTCCGACATCATCTGATGTTGTCACTGTCGAAGTCATATCAGGTGAGGCCACATCAGATTTAGTTCGGGTGAGTGATTCCATTGAAACACCGGGGAAAGAAGCCACCTCACCAGAAACCTATCAGCTCACAAAACTGCTAATTGAGCTCAGTGCAGCGTCTGGAAATGACGGAACCGAAACGAAGGGGGTAGAGGAGGAACTTGGGGTCGCTACAGAGCAAGAAATGATGCAAGGTGCGGAAACTGAAATCACCACCATTGGCAGTGACCAGAATGGTTTCTCGCGAGAGACATTTGTACTTGTTGAAGCTGAAGGGTTGCCAGTGGCTGGCGAGCAGCCAAACGCTGGAGAAGAGGAAACTACAGGTGAGTGTCCACTGAGTGGTCATTGTTTTGACACAAGGTTACAGTATTCATTTCTAACTTGGTTAATTTTGGCCAAAGATAAATATAATAAAGAACACTTTAAAGTAAACCTATTAGAAATAGAATGCTTTTGTTCTAAGAGGTAGCTTTACAATCTTTGAAATATGATTGTAACAACATTAAAAATCAGGATTACATGAGCACGTTGTGTATTGAGAACTGGAATTATGGTATACATCTTATAATAACTTGTCAGTTTTTAACATTTTATACAATTAAGTGTTCTACGTGTATGTTAACAGATTATCAGACAGGATGACTCAAATGGTAAAATTCTTTTAAGGACAGTTTTAAAATGTTTTCTAAAAAAATTCATCATCTATTGATCGTCTTCCGAAGAAGATCAAAGAAAAGGAATGAAATAAAAATACTTAAATTGACTGTAAAATATTGAAACATGAATATTTTTTTTATAGTTTTGAATAACTATTAAAACATCATAACGTGGTTAACAGCTTTTTAACGTGTCCTTCAGTAATATAAATGTTTCGGTTATTTTTAGATTAGTTTAGCTGACAATGTTCATCTTCTTTATCTTCTGCAGCTCTCGTTCAAGTGCCCTGTGATGACTCGGTTCAGGAAACAGTCGTTGAGTTGATCCAGGACGACGCAGGTATTCCAGACAGGTCCGTGCATGTGAGTAGAAACACCTCACGGTCCACAGCTTGTGTCCCTGTCACCAGCGATGACCTCAATAACCCGGAGCGAAGTATCTCGGGGAGGCGCGTGAAACCAATGAAACAGGTCGTGATGACCCAAGACTTGCAAAATATTGTGGACGAACTGCAGCCCGTTGACGCCATGGTTAACCATATCAACATCATCAAAAGTAGGTGCAACCATGGCTTTATCCAGAAACGCCTCCATCTGTCATTTATATCCTTGAGTGAAATCTGTTTTTGAGCTGGTAAAAGTGTGTGGATGAACGGGTAAAAATTTGTGGATTAAAAACTTATTTTAGTTATGATTATGTTGTCAATTATGTTTCGGAAGTGGGTGTTACATTTCTGTATGCATGGATTATTAATTTAATCTCAGTTCTTTATTTTTTGAAAATGCATACAAATGATTTATTGATCTATATAATGTCTACCGTATGTAATTTGGCACATTGTTGTTGTTTTTGCGCAGAAATGTCTGTTAATGAAGGAAATTGGAAAAAACAAAAATTTCTTTGAGTAGATAGGAGCTAATCGAACCAAATACAGGTTGAGTGTTTGGCGGCACCCAGTGGTCAAATATGTCAAATTAAAACATACTGTGGCTCATCAAAGCATATTCTCTATCTCTCTTTAAACTCCTCCCATGGTTATATTAACCCGTGACGAAGCAGGTTCTTTGATATTGATTTCACTCATGTGTTTGTACGGTTTGTTTATGTGTTGCTATAGCGACAGGAAGCAGGAAACACTTTACGTGCAAGTACTGCGATAAACCACTGCTGGACCGCCACGACTTCCGCAGACACATCAAGAAACACCCGGAGGTGGAATACAAACCTTACGTGTGTCCGCTCTGTGGCTACAGAGGTAACTAACATCTCCTCAGTCCCCACTCACTGCTTATGTTCTTGTACTGTAAACTACTAAATAGATGCAGATTGGTAGATTGACCCAACAAATTATAATTATATGCAAACTATGCAATATTAGTAATACCAAATAAGTATAATTACTACATAGATACATAATGCAACATCAACCAAACAAATTATAATTTATATACCATATTAATAATGCCAATTAAGTGTAACTACTACATAGATACAGAATGGAAGATTAGCCAAACAAATTATAATATTATATGCAGTCAGGTAAATCTAAACTGAATAGGTATTTTAAAAATATAGTTTGCTATAATAATGGATGATTTCATAAATTTGCTGTTCTAAAAAGTTGTACTGTTTCATATTTGTTCAAGCCATCGATATATGATGTGTGACACATGATAAAATAACTAATTAATTAACATATCAATTAAAAACAACACAAAGTGACTTCCAAATAACTTTTTTTCCAAACACTGCTCTTTAAAATTTGCTTCAATCTTAGCAGTAACTTAACAAGACATTTAAACTAATGAGGCATTGTTTTAAAGGTTGAATTTAAGTGGATAGGACACTCTCTTTCTTAATTTTCTTTTAACTTTATACCTACGTTACTGTGGCAGATAACATGTTTTTCAACTGAAGGTTTGATCTAGCCTCTTTACTGTTGCTTACAGCTCAGATACGAGCCCAGATTGCACGCCACATCAACATTCACAGTGACATCAAACCATACACATGCACAGAATGCGGCAAAGGGTTCAACTTTAAACAGAAGGTCAGTCTTGAATAAATACTGCACATTTTACATAAATATGGTGCCTCCAGAAGTTATGTAATGTAGCATTACTCTAGGATGTTATATGAACAATATTGATATCATTTATTGTGTCAGTTTGTAATACTTCTATTTACTCTACTAGAATTGATGAGGAAGAAAAAATCTCAACAGTTGTTGACTTTGAACGTGTCACAAGGGGATTCAGTTCCTGTTTTAACTCCTAGGAACAGAACACCGTTTTATTGATAATATTTAATTTTACTTAATGACTTTTGTGTGGATCAAAATTAAGTATAGCTGTTTGTATGATACCCAGTATTCTGTCAAAAACAGTAATTGTGTTTATGGTAGAACGCATCCCAAATTATCAGTGTTACAGACTGGGTTTAGCATCTATGACTAACTGCCGACATAATCTATCTTTAAAATTATTAACATTGTTTGCTCTGCATAAATGGATGATATGAGATGGAGGTGTGAACAAATCGTACAGCGCCACCTTTGTTGTACAGCTGCAACTACACATGAAGTATCACCGAGATGTGCGTGACGAGCAGTGCCCTCTATGTGAGAAAGCGTTTCATGAACACAAAACGCTCAAAACTCATCTTCTCAAGATTCATAATGTCTACAACATGAGAGGTACTTCGGAAAAAATTCCACATCATGTAATTTTGAAGTGGGTATAAGGAATTATGCTGTGTGCATTCCATATATGATATATTACAGTAATTGTCATGGTCATCATTCCGACGGATGGACAAACAAGAGAGAGATTACAGTAATTATCTACTGTGTAAACCCGTCTGATACTGTAGGATGCTGTCAGAGTTTATCATGACTGTCTTCAGTGTTCATCCTAATGATAAACCCGTGAGATGATTATTATGAATTATAGTTGCAAAGTGTCATCTCTGCTTTATGTTGGACAGACTTAATCAGTTGTACACAATGTAATGCTGCATTCTGGGATTGTTCTCGCACTTCTCGGCTACCTGAACAGTTGGATACATTTTGTGAAAGTTTGGTGCAAATAATTTCAAATCTGTGTGTTGCATTCTGGGATTGTTCTGTTGCATTCTGGGATTGTTCTCGCATTTCTCAGCTACGTTAACCTTCCTTCCACTGATCAGTTGGATACATTTTGTGTGATTTTGTTGCAAATAACTTCAAATTTGTGTGTTGCATTCTGGGATTGTTCTGCAGCATTGGTGGATTGTTTTCACAATTCTCAGCTATGTTAACCTTCCTTCCACTGATCAGATGGATACATTTGGTGTAGTTTTGTGGCAAATAACTGTTCAAATTAAAGCAACATCTGGTACAATTTTTAAGGAAACCAACTGATGGAAAGCCCAGCGACTGAGTAGTGTAGCATCAGATTAAAACATGAGTAAATGAGTGTGTGTACGTAACCAGTATTCTGTATGTTACATTTGCTGTGGGTTTACAGAGTTGATGAAGAACTTAGCCAGTGGCACGAAAGAGCCAATCCACATCGTTCTACCTGTGGAGATGACAAACCATCTCAACATGGTTGACATACCGTTGACAGCGACCGACAAGACACAGGGTGACGCTACCGACGCGGCAAGTGACGGTCAACAGGCTGGTGACACGACCCGGCAGATTGTTGGCATCTGCGATGACGCAAAGACAATCATGTTGAGTGAACAGGACATAGAACAACTTGGCTTGTCACAAGTCGACGCAACCAACAACACAGCAGAGGGAGCCACAAGTGGCGTGGACGGTGCCCCGCCGAAGAACACAAAGAAGCGAAATGGGATCAAGAAGTCGGTGTTGTATGGAACGCGCAAGACTTACATCAACACGTCCCGGTTCAAGTACGTCGTTTGTGTGACGTGTTCACAGTGATGGTTGTATGGTACACTGTTTTCATGTGTTGTATTCTTGCAGTGGTCTGTGTGTACACATGTATGGCGTTGTGATGTACCGGCAGTGGTCTGTTTGATACATGTATGGTGTTATGATGTACCGGCAGTGGTCTGTTTGATACATGTGTGGCATTGTGATGTACCGACAGTGGTCTGTTTGATACATCTATGGCATTGTGATGTACCGACAGTGGTCTGTTTGATACTCTATGGCATTGTGATGTACCGACAGTGGTCTGTTTGATACATGTATGGCATTGTGATGTACCGGCAGTGGTCTGTTTGATACATGTATGGCATTGTGATGTACTGACAGTGGTCTGTTTGATACACGTATGGCATTGTGATGTACCGGCAGTGGTCTGTTTGATACATGTCACTTGCCGTGGTGTGTGTGTGATACACTCACTTCGTCGGTGTGATACATTCACTGGGGCCATATGATACACTTGCAGTGCACTGTATGACACACTTGCTTGGTCTGTGTGGTACACTCCCAGTGGCCCACATGATACACTTGCCATGGATTGTTTGACACAACAGCTTGGTCCATGCGTATACATACACACAGTGATACATTCTAAATGGTTCATATATGCATGCAGGCTTTGCTTTAGTTTTATTCCACGCTACTCAACTCGACTCTACTCTACTTTTTTTACTTTGCCTTGCCTTGCCTTGCATTGCATTGCCTTGCCTTGCATTGCATTGCATTGCATTGCATTGCATTGCATTGCATTGCATTGCATTGCATTGCATTGCATTGCATTGCATTGCATTGCATTGCATTGCATTGCATTGCTTGCCCTCACCTCACCTCACCTCACCTCACCTCACCTCACCTCACCTCCCATGTACATTAGTACATAGAGTGGTAGCAAAAATCCTTCACCAGCAGCTATTAGCGTTGAGCCCTTCCCTTTGATGCCCTGATGCCCTTGTCTCTCCCCACTAGGATGGGACTGCTCCCTGTCAGGCCGGTGGCTCCCGTGAAGAGGCCCGCCGTGTATGATCCCGTCACGGGCAAGAGGAAGAGGTTTGTCAACAACCAGAGGGTCGTCTCAGAGGAGCAGATGGAGCCAGAGCTATTGCGTTACTGCAACGTTGACACGTGTAAGTACAGGGACCGTCTCACTTTGAGGGGTCACCTCAAAAATATGTCTAATATTTTAAAGGGACGATGCCAGCTCATCTGCCTGGAATTGGGCAAGCAGTAATTTGTAACAGGAAGTCTGATGTATAAAATGTGGGAAAGTTAAACATCAAAAGCTATTGCGGTTAATTCAGGTCACCTTGGCATTATTGCCAATCACTCAGCGCAGCGTGAAACTTTGGGGATGATTTTTCACTTTACATTGTTCTAATATACTCAGCTGTATGAATGAGTACCTGGCTATAGACATTGGTGGATATTTGTATGAGCAGCCTTTGTGCATTGATTGCAGCGTGGCTGGATACTTCCCAGAGAAGTTGAGATGGTGTCTGATTGAACAGGTCTGTGGGGGAGTAAAGTGTAAATAACTGCACAGTCCTGAAGACTGGATACTGTGGTATATAAAAACTTGCTTTGACTTTATTCGCGCATGCGTGTGTTTACAGTAACGACAACGTCCAAGGTGTTGTTTCACTGTCGACTATGTGAGAACGAGGTTTTCCCGAGCAAGACCCAGTTCGCCGCCCATCTGGAGAGTGCACACTCGGACATCCGCGCCTGGAAATGTCATCTTTGTAACTACAGCTGTAAGTCTACTTGTGCGGTTCAGAGTAACTAATTTAATTTTTGATTGGTTGGTTGATTCGTGACAAAATTATCACAACTGACAATAGTTGTGATTTTATAACATTTTATTTTTAGCATTTTATATGCATGATTTTTTAATAATCAATCATGATTTGAAGAAAGTTTCCTATTTAAAAAAAAAAATTACGCGGAATTTTCAGAAACCCCATGGACCAATGCCCCACATAATTTCTAAAATAATTTTACTACCTCACTTTATTATTAATTATTAACTTAACTAATCTATTTTATTATGAATTAATTATTTTATTTTATATATTAATATATTTCTGATCAGTTTATGTTATACATTATGATTTTAGAAGCTTTATTTATTGTTTAAATTTATTATGTACATTTTATATGTTCATGTTTCACCAATGTTGTGTTTTATGCACCTTTGAGCAGAAGTATAATATTCTGGATGTATGGTACTTTATATATCAAATTATTATTATTATCAAATGTTTAGACATTGCAGGGCCCTTTGATAATTTTCTGTGATGATTATAATGAAAAGGTACACAGTGGTAGACATTACATATCTGACAGTGTGTTACAGGTGACAGTCGTGTGACAGTCATTATATATCTGACAGCGTGTTAAGGTGACAGTCATGTGACAGTCATTACATATCTGACAGTGTGTTATAGGTGACAGTCGTGTGACAGTCATTACATATCTGACAATGTGTTACAGGTGACAGTCGTGTAACAGTCATTACATATCTGACAGTGTGTTACAGGTGACAGTTGTGTGACAGTCATTACATATCTGACAGTGTATTACAGGTGACAGTCATGAGACAGTCTTTACATATCTGACAGTGTGTTTCAGGTGACAGTCGTGTGACAGTCATTACATATCTGACAGTGTGTTACAGGTGACAGTCGTGTGACAGTTATTACATATCTGACAGTGTGTTACAGGTGACAGTCGTGTGACAGTCATTACATATCTGACAGTGTATTACAGGTGACAGTCATGAGACAGTCTTTACATATCTGACAGTGTGTTTCAGGTGACAGTCGTGTGACAGTCATTACATATCTGACAGTGTGTTACAGGTGACAGTCGTGTGACAGTTATTACATATCTGACAGTGTGTTACAGGTGACAGTCGTGTGACAGTCATTACATATCTGACAGTGTATTACAGGTGACAGTCATGAGACAGTCTTTACATATCTGACAGTGTGTTTCAGGTGACAGTCGTGTGACAGTCTTTACATATCTTCCAGTGTGGCCTTGACGACTGAGGGAGGGTTTATTGTGCGTTGCAGGTCGTCTACGGACCAGTCTTTTTGTCCACCAGAGAGTTCACACTGGGGTCAAGGACCACGTCTGCAATGTGTGTGGCAAAGGGTTCCTCTTCCGACAGAAGGTAGCGTCACTCACAACCTCCATTGTTCAACAATAGTTTGCTACACTCAACATGTATGTATCTATATTACATATATGCTCACTTCACTGTTGATATGCTACACTTCCACATGTTATACTACACTTCCACATGTTGATATGCTACACTTCCACATGTTGATATGCTACACTTCCACATGTTATGCTACACTTCCACATGTTGATATGCTACACTTCCACATGTTATGCTACACTTCCACATGTTATGCTTACTCCACATGTTATGCTACACTTCCACATGTTATGCTACACTTCCACATGTTGATATGCTACACTTCCACATGTTATTATGCTACACTTCCACATGTTATGCTACACTTCCACATGTTATGCTACAAGTACACATGTTGTTATGCTACTCTTCCACATGTTATGCTACAGTTCTACATGTTGCATCCCAGCTAGAAAGGAATCATGTTGGTTATATGTTTACTAAATGTCCTGTGGGTTACGGATTATTATCAGTTTGACAACTTGATGTACTTACTCTCTAATGCCCAACTTAGTTCACTTTGAAAAGCAAAAGGTACGTTTATATACAACACAGCATCCAGTCCTTAGAACTGCTCAAAACATGATTCACTTCCCTCTCCAACAGACCTGTTCAATTGGGCACCATCTCTACTTCTCTGGGAAGCATTCAGCCACGCTGTGATTAATCTATTGATTATATTGTGTTGATGTAGTTGAAGATGCACCTGAAAGTGCACCTGAACTTGCGAGAGCACCAATGCACTGAGTGCACCAAGTGCTTCAACGACAAGGCTGATATGAAGAAACATTTCAGACGAGTTCACATTGCTGGTAGGTCTGGCTCCTACTCTCTCATCTAGTTCAGTGTGTCCTTTTGTAGTTAACTTCACTGCCTAGCATATTATATATAATAATAATAATAAAGCGTTATTGCCATATTCAACGTGCATTACATGATGAATTGGAATGTAGTCTGGCATTGACTCATATAGTGCCTATATATACAATAAAATGAAATATGGCAAATAAATATAAGATATAGATATAAGATATACATTGTACATAATTTGTTCTATAAAATGTTTTTTAATATAATAAATAAATAAAGAAAAAATTAAAATAATAGATTATCTATTTAACACTAAGTGTGGTGTAAACTAGTTAATAAATAAATATATATAAAATGTCCTTTAAAATTGTTTAATATATATATATATATATATATATATAAATTATCTTCTAAAAATATAATTTAAATTAGTAAACATACATTATAAGAGGACTAAAATATCATTTAAAATTATATTTACAATCGAATGTGTCCAATTTTGTTTTAAAATATATTTATACATTTATTAAGGTAAGCTAAAATTTGAGGAGAAGAGAAGATTGTTGTTCAGCACCACCGATACATATATACACACACATTTGTATGGTTATGTCCAAGGACAGTAGTTGTTGATGTCCCGATGTGTTGTTGTAGAGAGACCATTTGCCTGTCAACTGTGTACGAAGGCGTACAAGGATCACGTGACACTGAAGCGACACCTCGAGTCACATTCAGACACCAAGAACCACCTGTGTCAGGTGAGACACGACACGTCACTGTCACACTGTCACAGTTAGCCTCAGTTACCCAGGCTCCACTAGGTGGCAGCACGTTTTAGCCCCTCACATCCACCTGGGTGATTAATGCTCTGCCAATGTTGCCACAATGTTGCCACAAGGGCGGCCGTACACCATACTAGGGTAGAGACACTGATTGGCTCTTAGGCCATCTATGACATAAAAACTAAAATAAGGATATAGTTTTAAAAGATAATGCTATACTATTAAAAGTATGCAATATTAAACTTATTTTCACACAAAAATAAACAGAAACACAAATATTTGCAGTTGTTTATGAAGCAGGAATTATGGCAGGATTAGCCTGAATTAGCCAGGCTCTGAGAGGTGGCAGCATTTTACATGGATAACATTCAAAACCCAGCTAATTCACCAGACTGTTTTCTCGGCAAAGTTACGCAGTTGAGTGAGAGTGAGTTAAGAGAGGCTAGGTAACAGTCTGCTCACTGTCACAGTAACTGTCTCTAGACTGTGGTATCTGGATTCCAGCATTTGTGTTTGTGTGATAATTGGAGTTCTCAAATTATATGTAATAATAATAATAAGAACATTTATAAAGCGCCATAAATCTAGAAATATCCATTTGGAGGCGCTGTACATGAGTATGTATACATGTGTTGTAGAATTATAATATTAAGTTTGTTAAGGTAAATAAAATACATAAAATATTTATAAAAAGTAATGGTAATATATAATAAAATAAATAAGTTAGCTAAAGATAATTATTAAAATAAATGGTATATTGATAATAAAATAATGAGTATGACATTATGAAAAATTTATTAATGTTATGATCACCTAGCTTTATTGAAAACGTTGTCACAAGGGTTAGTTGGACTACAAACACACCCATCTGCCAGGTTATACATAATATACATAATAATAATAATTGTAACACTTCTATGGCATCTATATCATTGACATTTCAAGTTCAGACGTGCAGCAAACAACATCATTTGATGTAATCATAGACGTGGACAGACAAAAGTCATCATCAACAATTTATGGTGGAAAGCAATCAGATTACATGTCATGCATAATAATAATAATAATAATTGTAACGCTTCTATTTGAAAATTCAAGCTCAGAGGTGCAACAAACAAAACCGTTTGGTGTAGCCATAAACGGGGACAGTCAAAAGTCGGAACTGCCAAACATTTATAGTGAAAAAGCCATTTCAAACAAATATGTTTACGAAGGTGGCTATAATTTCAGAAGATTTAATTGTAAAAGGCAGGTGATTCTAGATCATTGGGGCATCTGCAGTAAAAGCAGGTTTGCCAATATTGTGTTTAGTTTTAGGAAAAAAAGGTTAGTTGGAAATGGATGATCTAAGGTTTCTAGAGATATCAGAGAAATGTAGCGAGTTAACTATGATGTAGTCAAATTAAAAACATTTTGTGAATTCGAGCAATGTCGTAACACTGCATATATCTTCAGTGATTGGAGCAAGCTTAGTTGGTTGGTGAACAGAATATGTGGCTCAGAACAATTTATTGAAAACTTGCATTCGTAATAATTATTAAATCCACCTAACATCAGAACCCATAAATTATCGAAAAATGTTAAACCCTAGAGTCATTACTTATCTTCTCAAACAGCTGAGATGCAAAATATGTTGTAGAAAAACACAAACTCTCAATCATAGTGACACTGACAACACTGTAGCCAGTGTTCTTTAATTGACAGCACTGTATCAAGTGTCACTTGTATTGACAGCACTGTAACAAGTGTCATTTGTATTGACAGCACTGTAACAAGTGACCCTTGTATTGACAGCACTGTATCAAGTGACCCTTGTATTAACAGCACTGTAACAAATGTCCCTTGTATTGACAGCACTGTAACAAGTGACCCTTGTATTGACAGCACTGTATCAAGTGACCCTTGTATTGACCGCACTGTAACAAGTGTCACTTGTATTGACAGCACTGTAACAAGTGTCCCTTTTATTGACAAAACTGTAACAAATGACCCTTGTATTGACAGCACTGTATCAAGTGACCCTCGTATTAACAGCACTGTAACAAGTGTCCCTTGTATTGACAGCACTGTAACAAGTGTCCCTTTTATTGACAAAACTGTAACAAATGTCCCTTTTATTGACAGCACTGTAACAAGTGACCCTTGTATTGACAGCACTGTAACAAGTGTCACTTGTATTGACAGCACTGTATCAAGTGTCACTTGTATTGAGAGCACTGTAACAAGTGTCCCTTATATTGACAGCACTGTAACAAGTGTCACTTGTATTGACAGCACTGTAACAAGTGGCCCTTGTATTGACAATGCTGTAACAAGTGTCACTTGTATTGACAGCACTGTATCAAGTGTCCCTTGTATTGACAATGCTGTAACAAGTGTCACTTGTATTGACAGCACTGTATCAAGTGTCATTTGTATTGACAGCACTGTAACAAGTGTCACTTGTATTGACAGCACTGTAACAAGTGTCACTAGTATTGACAGCATGGTAAAAAGTGACCCTTGTACAAAATATTTACATTACTGTAAAAAGTGTCCCTTATATTGACAACACTATAACAAGTGTCACTTGTATTGCCAGCACTGTAACAAGTGTCACTTGTATTGACAGCGCTGTAACAAGTATCACTTATAATATTATTGACAGCACTGTAACAAGTGTCACTGGTATTGACAGCACTGTAAAAAGTGACCCTTATACAAAATATTTACAATACTGTAAAAAATGTCTGTTGCATTGACAATACTGTAACAAGTGCCTTTGTATTGACAACACTATAATAAGTGTCCGTTATATTGACAGCACTGTAAAATGTGTCACTTGTGTTGACAGCACTGTAACAAGTTCTACCGCAGCAAGCTGTCACTGTCCTCAGCACATGAAGTCACACACCTGTATGTTCCACTGTGAGATCTGTGACAAGAACTTTGGCAGTTACTCCGGATTCATGTGAGTAGCACACAGTGTTCACTGACGCTGTAGTTGCAGCTGTGTCCAGCACTTGGCAGGGTTCTAGTAACTCACTAGTCTGTATATATTGTCGTTACAACATTATGATCTTATGAGGTCTCATTGAACTAGTCAGTCTTTTTTAGAACATTTACGCCAAGCCGACCTCTCTATGCTGGCACTGCCAGGATGCCTCTTGTCCCCAGTGATTCTTTTACGTCCCAAATTGTTTACGTCCCAATTGGGATAGGGCCGAACTGGCTGACATTAGCATTGTTCTCTGATTCATGAGGGATGCACAGTCCCCAATGTTGACAGCCAGGTTTTAACACCAAATATATCCTGACTGCCGTGAACGGGTATTGAACCCAGGCCGCTGGCATGCCAGGCGGATGTGTTAACCACTACACTATGACTCCTAATTAGTTTTCTTTTTATCATACCTCAGCTAACTCTTCCCAAAATGGCTGGGCTTTCATAAAAACATGCTGGCCTATTATCTCCTGGCGTTTGTGATTTCTGGAGTTTGTTATGAATAGTTTCTGAAGCAGAAGCTGGTCAGAATATCTGTTTGTGCAGGGCTCTGTAAGTGTTGCTTGCGTTTCAGGGCCCACAAAGTGATGCACGATGAAAGCTACGAGGGATATGTGTGTGAGATTTGTTCACGGGTTTTACACACCAAGGGAAGGTGAGTGGCCACAGGCTTTGTGTACAGATGCATGCATGAGTGGACACAGGCTTTGTGTACAGACGTGAGTGGACACAGGCTTTGTGTACAGACGTGAGTGGACACAGGCTTTGTGTACAGACGTGAGTGGACACAGGCTTTGTGTACAGACGTGAGTGGACACAGGCTTTGTGTACAGACGTGAGTGGACACAGGCTTTGTGTACAGACGTGAGTGGACACAGGCTTTGTGTACAGACGTGAGTGGACACAGGCTTTGTGTACAGACGTGAGTGGACACAGGCTTTGTGTACAGACGTGAGTGGACACAGGCTTTGTGTACAGACGTGAGTGGACGCAGGCTTTGTGTTCAGACGCATGCATTTGATGTGCTTCTGTAGTCTTGTTTCATATCATCACACATTCATATGAAACTGACGAAGTTTGGTTAATTAACATTTTATAAAAGTTTGTTAAAACACTACTATTACATGCATGTGTGCACACATGCACGCACGCACACACGCACGCACACACTCACACACACATACACGCATGCACACACACACATACATACACACACACACATACATACACTCACACACACACATACACGCACGCACACACACACACATACATACACACACACACATACACACACTCACACACACACACACACATACATGCATGCACATACACACGCACACACGCACACACAGTGATGTCTCAGGTCTTAGTACAGGTCTTCCTGATTCATCCCAATTGCAATATGTGTAAAAACTGTTTATTTATTTTACTATGTATATAAAAAATGATGATCCTCAAAAAATAAACTTCTAAATTTTTTTCTTTATTGGATATTGAAATGATTAAGCATAGTTTTTATTGTTGGACTGAAAACTAAGCACATCTTTTAAAATAAACTTATTATTGTTAAATGTACACATGTTTATTGCAGTATAATTGTGATTAAATGCTGTCATGAAACGATGTGTTCTGTAGTCTCTGTCGCCACAAGCTGGTGGCACATTCCAACGATCGGCCATTTGCGTGTTCAGACTGCCCGAAAAATTTCAAGACAAAGAAAGATCTTAAGGTGAGTAATTGTCTTCTTTGGTGTTTTTATCTGGCATTTTTTGGAACAGTGAAACCCATTGACAGTAAGCTTAAACGCAACGGTTTTAGTCTGCTTCATACCTGTGGTCAACGCGTGGGTTTAGTAACCTTGTGATTGCCACATTATGTAACATTATCACCAGGGCTTTATGCAGGACAAAATTATTGCCAGTCACACATGTTTTGGTGGACATATGGATGTGAACTGTTAAGCCAGTTTACAAACTTTTAAATGTGTCTGATGACCTGAAATGGACTACAAACACACATGTGACCTCATTTTCACTCACTTTCAAGGCATAACTAACAATATCTATGGTTTTGGAAGACCTTTTTTTGCTCCTTCATTTATTTACCTGTCTACCACTACCCATCCACCATATTTCTACCCGTCCATATACGTTTTTACCCGTCCAAATGACGGGTGGACAGGTCTCTAAAGCTATGATTATCACTAAAATAGTAAGTTTCATCATTCAGTGGGTTTCATTCATATCTATTTCTTCTTTTGATTTATAGTAATTTTTATGTGAACATTATGTGCCATAGAGTGACGCTAGCGTTCCACTACTTTCATGGTGAGAAATCGATGGAAGAAGTGAACCCTAAATTTAAATTGTACAAAAATTTAACATTTAAACACATTTGAAGTCAACATAGTGAATTAGCTCAATTTAACAAGATTACAACCAGTGAATTTACTCCCGATGATTACAGACAAGGAAGCCTTTCGAGAACCTAGTTGTTTTTATCTGCATATAAACTACCATTCTGAGGTTTTTGAGATTTTTCGAGAACCTAGTTGTTTTTATCTGCATATAAACTACCATTCTGAGGTTTTTGAGATTTTACTTTCTAAACCCTCTTCAAGTGCCAAGACAATCAGCAGGTCATCTGTTCCAATAATTTGTTGTCGTCTTTATACTCATGTGAGAATAAATCTCTCCGTACTTCTTTGTCTCTAGTACGATATATCTTACCTGTTCACAAGCGACATATCTTTCCAGTTCACATATCTTCTATGTTCACAAACGATATATCTCTCACTGTTCACAAATAAGATATCTTTCCTGTTCACATACAAAATATCTTTCCTGTTCACAAACGATATATCTTTCCTGTTCACATATGATATATCCTTGCCAGGCACATGAAGCTGGGCTGGGTAAAAGATGGCACCTGTATAAAGATTGTCTATTTGTTACATTTTATTGATTGTGTACGATGCGATTGAGCAAGCTTTTTACGTATCAAAAGGGCCTATATCAGTCTGGTATTATATGATATAATAACATTACTATTACTCCTGAAAATTTGTCAGGATAGTTCGTTTTCAGATCAAAAGTTCTCATTTTTCATAACCAAATCGAGATGTTTCTTGTACCTGTAGAAACTTTTGTTGGACGTTCCACGTGAACTTCCTCAGTAGTAATGACGAATGATGTCATCATACATGTGGGGTAGCTTGTAACTTCGCAGATGAGGGCAATTATGAGCTACCCTACGTGTATGATAATGTCATTCGTCATTAGTACTGACTCTAACTCCTACTGAGGAAGTCGACTGGTGACGTCCAACAAAAGTCTCCACAGGTGAAAGAAACATGTCGATTTGGATATGAAAAATTAACTCTTTTGAACGAATGTAATAACAGTTACTATACTAATAATATGTGCATCCCACCAGAACCACAAGTACTGCCACATATCAGAGAAGGCGTTCGCGTGCGAGGTGTGCGAATTCCAGTGCAAGCGCATGGATTCACTGCGCGTGCACATGCGCAGACATGCGAAGGTGAAGCCGTTCCAGTGTGACACGTGCGGACGTCAGTACACACAGAAGCATGCCCTGGAGGTCCATCAGAGACATCACACCGGCGCCACCGTGGGCCAGTGTGATATCTGTCAACGCACCTTCATGACAAAGTGAGTTGACCCATGAGTTAACCCTCCATCATTACAGAAAACTCCCTGAGTTGTTACTGTTGTCCTCTTGTTGTCCTTGTCGTCCGGAGTGAGGGTGGCCGTGGTTACTATCGTCTTTTCTTTCCTCACTTTTCTCTCACTGCATTCTTTATCAACAGTCTCCAACTCCTTCTATCTCTTGCTGTTGTTCTCCATTCTCCTCCCACTCTTTCCAGATCTCTCTTAACCCAGTCCTCCCATTGCATTCTCGGTCTTCCTCGCCTCCTTTTTCCCTCCACTTTCTGGGCATCTGATCTTTGTGCCAATTTTTCTTCTCCAATTCTTTCCACAAAACCACCCCATTTCAACCTACTCCTCACCAGATTCCTCACCAATTTCTTCTTAAAACTTCCCTTTACTCCAACCTCCTCTCCCAGTTCGTCCATCCTCCCTTATCTGCTCTCTTCACTCCCACGATTCTTCTTATCCAGTTGTTTTCACAAACCTGCACCTTCTGTTGCTTCTCTGTTAGTGTCATCGTTTCTAAGCCATACATATATGTCAGGGTAACATCTTATGAAATACCGGTATGCTCACAATCCCTGCAGCACACACAATCACCAAGGTGCATCTTTTTTGCATGAACTCTTTGGTGCTTGAATTCCAACTTCTAAAAATGAAGCACAATACACCGTGTATGGGTGTTTTCGTAGAATGCTGTACAAATCTACAACCTCTTATCAGCTGATATTTCCAAACAGTGATCATTCAGAAACTTGCTATACAAATCTATCTATCTATGTCCCATACCTTGAGGGTCGTAGGGGCGACAGAATAATGGATTTTGATACGCAGGTTTTCCATATTAGTTTCTTTAGCTGTTGTAATAAATTGATTGGAGCTGAGCCCAGTCTGTGTGCTGATACTGTCGATCCATGCCTTGGCTGGTCATCTTCTCTTTCTTGACCCATCTGTTCCTCCTTGCTGGATGGTGTTAGCCAGGCTCCCATTCCATCTGGTCACATGACCACGGGAACCTTTTTATGATTGTCAGCTGTTCTATACAAAGCCATGTCATAAATGCCCTTAGTCCACAGCAGGTGTGTGTGTGTGTGTGTGTGTGTGTGTGTGTGTGTGTGTGTGTGTGTGTGTGTGTGTGTGTGTGTGTGTGTGTGTGTGTGTGTGTGTGTGTGTGTGTGTGTGTGCGTGCGTGCGTGCGTGCGTGCGTGCGTGCGTGCGTGCGTGCGTGCGTGCGTGCGTGCGTGCGTGTGCGTGCGTGCGTGCGTGCGTGCGTGCGTGCGTGCGTGCGTGCGTGCGTGCGTGCGTGCGTGCGTGCGTGCGTGCGTGCGTGCGTGCGTGCGTGCGTGCGTGCGTGCGTGCGTGTGTGTGTATATATATAATAATAAAAATAGATATATATCTTATAACCACTTTCATTATATCTATATACATGTGTATATAATAAAAAATATATATATGTGTAACCTGTTATAACGAAATGAGTCGCATGTCAGCAAACTTGATTTCGAGAAAACACTGTATAAACATTGCCCGGCGATATTTGACGATTTTATATTAATATTTAGTACATTTTATAACCTTTTTAGAAAGGCTACGTAACATTTCATGCATCAATTTCATAAAACAAAACCGATAAATCGCACTTGTTCAAGTCGCATTCTTCAGGATTTCCCTTGCCGCATGGCGGACTTATTTGGTACTACGGAAAGCCCAGCATGTCCACAGTCTGAATCTGCCAGAGGAATTCCTCAATGACGTCAATTTTAGCCAATAGGAACGTTTATCTGAGAGACCTATCTGTAAACAAACGTCACCAGTTGTGAAGCGCAGCTCATAGCAGTCCCCTGATTGGCTGAAAGCTGCAAACGCATGCGCAGTGCGCACTCAAGTGGAATCGATTGGATTGCCACAACGAAACATTGCTAAATACTCGGATTATGTTGCGATAACCGCAATAAACAACTTGCTTGACAATAAGTGCGACTTGGGAGGGGGTTTAGAATATATAAAAAGGTGAAATAGAAGCAAAACAGCTGAATTAGGGATGACAACGCACTCGATCATGTGCTTGCGTGACCGCGAACTTCAAATGCGATTTTCTCAGTTTGAAGCTTACTACCCCGGGCATGTTCAGTGTCGAATAACTTTGGCTGTGCGTGAGCTAGCTCCATGCTTTTTGCACCATTGAAAAGCTTAATAAATATTCTTTCCAATGATAGTACTAACTCAATTCTTTTTACATGTGACTCATTTCGTTAGAACAGGTCACATATAATATATATATATATATATATATATATATATATATATATAATCTTATAACCCCTTTTGTTTTGAAATAAAAATGCTGTGATCAGCAATATATAAATATCAAATCAGATAGAACATAGAAACTGATAATGTTTATCTGTTTTGTTTGTTATGTAGTTTTCTATGCAATACCTGTACCATTACAGTTAGCAGTAAAACTACCCTGTGTAACATCTGACGAAACGTTTCTTTTTCAGATATCAACTGAGCGTTCACGTCCGCCGCGTCCATGGCTCCCGCTTCAATCACGACCTCCACGAGGTAACACTGCTGACGCCACCTGTTGAGCAGTTGCAGCAACAGCCGGGGTCAGAGCCGTTCACTGTGTTCATGTGTGAGGAATGTAACTCCGTGTTCCTCACCCAGGACAGCCTCGCTGTCCACATTCTCGCCGAACACATGAAGCAGGGCTGGGTAGAGGGCAGCACCAGCACCACCTGCATTACGGAGGCACCGGACGCCGTCATCGAGGTCACAGCAGAGACGTCAATCGGCGACAAAAACGCGGTGTACATCGCGAACGACAACACGACGATCGAGACGTTCGTGTCCATCAACGATCCGTCGTCGTCGCAGGAGAAGATCGTCTCGTTGATCCAACCATTGGTCGAGAGAACGGTGGAGTATACGGAGGAACAGGAAGCTGAGGGAGAGCTCATTGAAGCCACGGATGACAGTGACGAAAACAAGGCGGGGACGGAACATTATTTCATTCTGAACAAACCGTCGGACGATCACATGGTCAAGGAAACAGAGGATGGGGTTGTGCTGACCATCAGCGAGTCGGCGGATAACCAGGAGTATGTTGTCGACGGAGTTCCGTCAGCTCTGGAGACTCTCCTGGCCGCGTCACAGCTGCAGCAGAATGACACAGCCACTGACGAATGCGAGCAACATGTGGCGATTGCACACACTGTCGAGATACCCGTTACAACGATGGCAGGGGGTAGCATAAAGGAAGACACTGAGAACATGGAGTAGGGTGTTTGTCACGGTTGACTGTGTTAATAGTTCAGGAATGTGTGTGTGTCCATCGTTAAGAAGATTTCAGTGCAATTTCATGACAATCATATGACTGTAATTTAGAATATGTTATAATACCAGTACACACTCCCATAATATAAACCAAGAGCATCAGTTATCGCCATTATGTTATTTTCATCTTAAGCCTGTTCATGGTAGCTGCATATTTAAGGTGGCAGAACAAGTACATAATTTGAACCAAAATACTAAGTAACCATTGTCATGTTTTTTGGAATGTGTTGCCAGTCGGTAAATCTAGAATCAGACAAATGAACCTTGACACCTCAGAGGAAATGCACTTACAATACTCAGCAGTTAGCTTGTTAATACATGTAGATAATATTAGTCAGAATGTTTTATGACTAGTATTTGTACACATTTCACTGTCTCCTATTTTCTGTGACATTCCAAATGCTGTCAGCACTCTTCGTCTGAAAACTACTACGACATGCTCCTTTAATTCACATCCAACGTAAAACTACATTTGCTTTTCCATAGGCAGCCATTATAATGTTTTCTTGATTGCTTACCAGGTTTTTTCTACTGGAGTATTCACATTTTCAGTCATTAATTAGCCTTCATTCACTTCATTCTGCTGTGTGAAATTCGTGAAATTCTAGTACATCATGTTCCCACAATCCAATCTTTTACCTGACACACCTTAATTCCTGCTAAAACCAGACAAACACTGGTTTCACCAATCAAAATGATGCCTGCATCTATATGCCGAAAAACACCAACTGACATCTGTCATAATTTGACAGCTCTGATGCCACGCTGCACAAATACATCATTTCTACTCACTCGACACTAAACAATTCCTCGCAGAAATTCAAACAAACTGCATAATGCCATTTAGTTTACTCTCGTCAGATAATGGCATAAGATAATCGTTGATATTTAACAGTCGGGCTAACACTAGTGGTACATGTGCTGCATAACTACTACGTCACCAGCTGGCAGTAGCCGTTTGGTGAAGATTGCAGTAGCTACCAGCATTCGAAACATCACATAGAAAGGTAACCTGATTGTGAGATAAGTAAAACAATTACCATTTCAACCATCTTCACTCACATTTACAGTAATGTACGTTCTTGAACATTGTTGCCCGCAACTGGGGGGGTTGAAGTATAATTGCATGAATAAATAAAATGGGTATAATTTAGGTTGTATTATAGTACAATATTCCTTTTTATTCCGTCTCTATACTGTAGCAGGAATAGTACAAAATAGGGGCCTGGAGGAGATGTAGAATTACTGTAATCTGACTATGTGATTGGAGAGACTGTAATCTGACTATGTGATTGGAGAGACTGTAATCTGACTATGTGATTGGAGAGACTGTAATATGACTATGTGATTGGAGAGACTGTAATCTGACTATGTGATTGGAGAGACTGTAATCTGACTATGTGATTGGACAGACTGTAATCTGACTATGTGATTGGAGAGACTGTAATCTGACTATGTGATTGGAGAGACTGTAATCTGACTATGTGATTGGAGAGACTGTAATCTGACTATGTGATTGGAGAGACTGTAATCTGACTATGTGATTGGAGAGACTGTAATATGACTATGTGATTGGAGAGACTGTAATCTGACTATGTGATTGGAGAGACTGTAATCTGACTATGTGATTGGACAGACTGTAATCTGACTATGTGATTGGAGAGACTGTAATCTGACTATGTGATTGGAGAGACTGTAATCTGACTATGTGATTGGAGAGAACTAAGCAAGTTGTTGCACAAGTATATTCTTTGATATGTCATTGTGCACAAGTTGACTCATTATTACAGTATTTCTTGTATTCAATATAATCAAGTAATAGCACTGTTTAAATTAAGTTATTTAAAGTTATGCTGGTCATATGATAGAACAAAATAAACCTGAAACAGCATCATGACATTGGCCTAAATATTATCTTAATTCCGAGATTCCTTTAGATTAGAAAACCTATTTTATGTTATTTGTAGATGAATAAAATATACAGACACAGCAAATTAATGTAGATTTAAAAGTGTAATTTTCACATGTACACCCAATATGGCATGTTCATTTACATTGGTATTGTTGCATAATAATAATAATTACAATAGTTTGATTTCATGATGTTGGGAAATTCTAGTCCGGTGACGTGATTAGTTTACAATTAAGATCTGTGCCTTTAGAAATATTTAAGTCATTGGCTACAGAAGTGGACATGTTCCTGAAATTGTCCAGTATTTTAGAGCTCAGTCAGGATAATTTAAGATGTGTGAAACAGTTTAACAATTAATTGTTGGTGACAGACTAGTTTATTGATGAAATGTACGTCACGATTTGGAAATGCGATGTTTTCTTTGTATGTTGCTGACTTCAGTTGTTCAATTGTGTTGCTCAAACTAGTATATAAATCAAATTAATTACCTATGAATGAGTGATCTTGTTTGTGTTTGCCATGAAATCTGAGTAGATTGATATATAACAAATTATATATATTCGAACACATTAACAATATTTATAACAACGATTTTAACCATTATCCCTTTATTGTTTCTGAGTGAATATTATGTGTATCTCAAATCCAGACAGAAATAATAAAAATATGTTAATGATGCAATGTTCATTAATCTGCAAAATGGATATGTAAATTTGTTAATGAAAGTTAATTGCTTCAAAAGTATATATATATATGTTGATGATGCTAAACATTTATCTCTGTTTATGTGCATTGTTGAAACCTCAAGGCTCTCCAAAAAAACCTCCATGGCGGCTGAACCAAATTCATATATTCAGTCAACTGAGACTGAACTTCAACACAACTCATCCAATCAATCAGTCAATCAATCAATCCTTGTGCGCCAGGGGTCACTGCGGATGATTACGTCGGTACCACTTTCACTAACCGCGCACTCCCTTTGAAAAAATAATGTTTTCTACTGTATTCATTAAAATTAATTAACTTGCATCGAACAATATAGTAACCGCAATATGAAATGATTATGTAATTCATGTTGTTAAAAATAAATTATTTATTTCAATACATTGATTGTTAAAATAATCAGCTGAACACTATGGCTGCTATGCTTAACAACATGATATTCTCTATACATGGATTATCAACCAATTACAACACATACTTTTAAAGTTAAAACTACACTTCAGAATGCTACAATTGATATTTACAGACAAACTGACAGAATACTTGTTCATTTCCTATTCACATACTTTACAAAAGTCAACAATATCATTTTTATAATCACCAGCTTCAATACTGTTGTCTTTATCTGCATCCGGCGTTGCAGTCTGCAATGATTTAATACAAGATAAGACCCCAGTTGGATCCATAGAATGTTGGCAGTAGACGAGTAACCTAACAAGAGAGACGTCAAAACGACTCGTGGTAGAAATGGAATCTGTTGCTGCTGCTGTGCCGGCGACTCCAGTCCCCGACCGAATCACTCAACGACTTCGGTCCGCAGCAGAAGATGCCAATGTTTGTCCTGCAGCAGAAGAGAAGACGAGCCTTCAGCATATGGACTACGGAGGTCGAGGGATTTTGTTTATTCTTAACAAAGGCAAGTTCGTTTTGCTCAAGAATGCTGTCAAAACTGAGAAAACAACACATGGCGGCCGAATGATATCGTTTGTCTTAACAAATGCAAGTTCATCCTGCACAAGAATGTTGTCAACGGTGAGAAAACAACACTGTAATCGTGGTTTGCAAGGCTCACGTATAATCCACAGAACAACCGATATTTTAGATAAAGGAGCAAAACATTATTAAAGTTAATTATAGCAAATTGCCACACGAATTAACACCTATTAACACCTGTCATTGTAAACACAGAATTGGAACTGTTACGTACCCGGGGTGTGATGCTGCTACGTTAGATAATGTGACGTCCCAGTTTGGTCTTCCGAAATTGACACGTTTGCAGAGAAGACCATGTTGTGTTGACAGACTCATCTGAAACAAAGGATGTCACCGAAACGTGAGGCTCGTACTGCGAGATGACACATTAGTTTTTAACTGTTTTGAATTGATGTCGATTTAAGTTATGGTTATGCAATATGTATGGTGTGTTCGTCTTGTCCTGTAGAGCCTACGGTGATGTGACGTGAACCAGCTCGTATGATTCTTTGTCTTTGGTTCTTTTTTAAGCCGATGTCCGAGACACCAACAGCCATTGGTTGTTGTATCAAAATAAATAACAAGGTGTAATAGTCGTGGGTCATTATTAATCCTGTAATAGTTGAATAGATACTACTATGGAAGCTATTACTATGGAAGACATCGCAAAGAACGTAGATTAGGGACCCTTAGGGCCATAAAACTGATCTTCTAATACTAGACCTAAACGATCTGCTTACTTTACGCTAGTTCGTCCTAACCTTCAATATGCGAGCGCTACTTAGAACCCATATAGTCATAGATATAGCTATGCGCGCCGCGTGGTCCTTCCGTTCAGCTTAAATGTTGAACACTAGAGGCGACAGTGTAAAACGTAATTAAGTACTCGTCAGTGACAAGAAAATGAACCATCTTACACTGACAACGGCTGTCAACTTAATGATGCTGTTCAGATTAATTCGAAAAAGAGAAGTGACGTTTCAAGACATAAGCGGCCACCATTTCACGTAACAGCGACTGCCTATTTCCGTTTGAACGCAACGCCGGAAGTGTGACGTGACCACCGACGTTTGACGTCAGAGATACCGCCACTGGTTACGCGCCGTGCTGGAGATCCGGAGAAGGTATGATCTAAATTTGTATTCATAGATTCCCATTAGGGACAGGCAACACATGAATGGGAAAACACAATGCGGTCAGAGTAACGTTTCTAGCCTGCTTCTAAAATATGTACAGGAGCAACAATGTTGCTAGTTCTTAAAATCATAGATTTAAGCGTAGATAAGATGAGACGAAACTGGAAACGAAGATGGCGCCTTCGTCTCCTGGGGCTGATCTTTGGTCCAGGGATGAACAGAGATTTTGATTTTGGCTTTTGATTTTTAGAGCACAGGAGACTATCGCATGGTTCCGGATGAAAGCGAGGTACGTGGGGGTGTCTGTTCCGTGCATTCTCTTGTCTCCTCTGCCTCGTTGATTCGACGTACATTGTTGCACGTTGATTCGCCAAGTCGGCGCCTATGTACCTTCAGCCTGTCCATGAGATTGATCCCTCACATGTTACTTCGGGTTCTTTAACCAAGGCTCAACTAGTTGATTGAACAGACCTTGCCGGGGAGGCAGGAGTGGGACAATCTAATGCAGTGGCTTGTCCTGCACGTAGAACTATATGGTTCTGAAGAAACAGCCACGATGTTGGTTGTCACAGCCTCGGTTAAAATGTCAGTGCTGATGTAGCCTCGGTTCCGTGAGGTGGCAGCACTTTTAAGCCCCTCAACTCTGACTGGGGAATTAATGGGTTGTAGTTGTAACCGCCAGGGCGGCCTTACTCTATATTAGGGTAGAGACGCTGATTGGTTCTCTGGCCGAATTTGAAATAAAAATTAAATAACGATACTTTTTTAATCAGATAATTATGTATTATATAAAAAATTCTTCTAAATTAAACTTATACTAACACAAAAAGTAATAGAAATACAAATTTGCAGTTGTTTATAAAATACGAAGTACGGCAGGATTAACTCCATGAGATGGCAGCATTGATTAGCCCGAACACGGATACTACTCAAACGCAAGTAAAGTCACCAGACTGTCTTCTCGCAGTCGGTTAAGCGAGACTAGTGCTGGAGCGTCCCAGTGGGTGCGAGCCATCTTACGGAGGTGGAATATGGACCGGGTCTTTGTGTGGCAGCGAGACTGTGTCTCATTCCCTCACAATAGAGTAACGATGTACGCGGCTTTGTGGTCCACGACTTTTGTGTTCCACTAGAATTGTGGTAGTTGTACAATCGGTGGCTGCTTCGTGCAAGAGGTGTTAACGCAGTATACACGATGCTGCACTTCCTCTTCGTTAATTGTGCAACTCTCGGGTTAGGTAAAGAAAATGGTCGACGTCGTCTGGACTGTCTCCGGAGAGAATTACTTTTGGAAGTCTCAGTTTAGTTGATTGCTGTTGGGAAACCTAAACGCTCACGGTGTTAGTGGCACGTCCTAGGCATCGACCGGGTACTTACTACTTACTATCTATCAAGCCAACTGACACTTAGGGCAGCGACGAGGTTCCTACACACCAGTCTATCCTTTGCCGTCACGGCAATGGTGTCATAGATGTGTCATAGGCTCGTTTCATCTCCATTTCTACGGTTCTGCGCCAAGTTGTTTTTGGACGTCCTCTTTTCCGTCTCCATTCGTGGGTCCAACGCACTGTGGTCTTGGTGACTGATTTGTGTTTCTTTCGTTTAGCACATAGGCATTGTCTATTTTGGCCAATCCAATTTGTCAATTGTTATGCCGGTACAACTTGCACCACTATAAATGCCTGTTAATTAACGCTAAACTAATACACATAGCTTATCACGTTAATTTAAAAAGATTAACAAGACTTACCAAGTTTGCCACCTAAAAATTTACTCTTAGATGGCAGGTGTACAAGGAATTCCTTTAGGATTTTGACTCGAAAGTCCAAACTATCTATCTAAATGTATCCCGCCCTTCTGAGACATATGTCGATTATGTTTTAAACATATACACACTAGTAGCGCACACGCACGCACGCACGCACGCACGCACGCACGCACGCACGCACGCACGCACACACACACACACACACACACACACACACACACACACACACACAATCAGCAGATAATCTGTTCCATTCATTTACTGTTAATACCGCGTTCCAGTGGTTACGTTTCCACCATAAACGGACACGAGTTGGCGAACTCGGAATTTTACGATTGGTAAATATATGCACTTTGTTCAAATAGAGGTCAAGACAGCTGTATTCAAGGTGACTGGAACGCAGCATAATCAGTATTGTTCAAACTAACCTCTTCTGAGGATTCTTGTTGCGAGGTCAGGAAAAGTTGAACGTCAAACGTATCCGGGTGATTTCCTTTCCAAAACTGAAACACGCAAAATGTAATAGTTGCAAGATAAACACGTGCATTTATCGATACTATCCTAATCGTTGAGATGATATCAGACCAATTAAAACAAACTAATGCCACTTGTGTAGCCAAGCCAACTAGAGGATGGTCAATTAAAGTGTATACATACATGCTTTCTTCAAGTTGAAATAAACCACCCGGACATGATATATGTACAGTTTTGTTGACAATATTTGTTCTAGTGTTTCTAGTGGTCGGACGGGTTCTATTAACTGACTAGTCTGTATATACTTGTGGTTACAATTTTTGAATCTCATTGAACTAGTCAGTGTTTTTCAGAACATTTACGCCAATTTAAGCCGATCTTTCACTGCTTGTCGTCATCAGAGGTTCTTTTACGTCCTAAACTGACACGGGACCGACATCAACGCCATTTTCCGATTCACGATGGACACACAGTCTGTAACGTTGACAGCCAGATGTTTACACCAACTATACCACGCACCCCCAGACCGGTGCCTGGCGGATGTCCTAACCACTACGGCTAATCAGTATTGTACGTAATTTGTTGGTCTTTGAAATCCTAATAATGTAATGCTACATTTACTTATTGTTAATGTTCTTTCTCATGACTGAAATCCCAGTCTGTTGACATCACCTGTTTGTGGGTATCACAGATTAAGTCGGCGAAGGGAAGAAACGATGCGCTATCGCGACACAGCCATAACAGGTAGATTCGTTCTAGTCGCGCTGGTCTCTTCTTGTGTCTGCAATTGTACGCGTACACTGAATATCGAAGTTAGTGCATGCAGTTGGAGGTACCCAGTACAATTTCCAACAGCCCCCCCCCCATTGAATAGTAAATATTCTCCGCCACTTCCCTACTGAAACAGGGGGAAATATCCAGCACTTTTTCCACAATTTCTTTTTATTGCTTGCGACATCATTTAACATAACATTTATGTCATAACATTTTAATAATGGTAATAGCCGGTGGCGCACTAGAAAGCATTAGTTATCGTTAAAAAATATAATACATTAATTTTCGCCATAACTATTTAATATTTAAAAGTGCCTGCTTTTTAAAGCTCCATCAAAAAGATGGTCACATGACATTGCTTCGCTGTTCCACAGACATCATTGTTTCAGTTTTTATTGTGTTTGGCCACTTACCGAAGTTGATGAAGATGAGCGATAAACGGGGTGATTCCTATACCTCCGGCCACACAGACACTCACTCGGTACCGTAAGACATACTCTAGCGGGCTCCCATAGGGACCGTCCACGTACAACCTAGCAGACAAACAACGGCCAACCAGTCGTGTAGGCAAGCGTGTGTCCGACACTGGTAAAGAAACAGCATATAGAAACACCATAACAATTGCTGGTTTAACAATTAGATAGACGATTTGATTCGCAATAATTCAGTTACTCGTAGCACTAAATTGTCTGTGCTTTGAAGATAGCAATTACTGTAACAGTAGCATACACAAGAGGAGGGACAGAGAGAGAGAGAGAGAGAGAGAGAGAGAGAGAGAGAGAGAGAGAGGAGGGAGAGAGGGAGGGAGAGAGGAGAGAGAGGAGGGAGAGAGAGGGAGAGGAGAGAAGGGAGAGAGGAGAGGAGAGGGAGGAGAGAGAGAGGGAGAGAGGCAGAGAGGCAGAGAGGCAGAGAGGCAGAGAGGCAGAGAGGCAGAGAGAGAGAGAGAGAGACAGAGAGAGAGGGAGAGAGGCAGAGGCAGAGAAGAGGCAGAGAAGAGAGAGAGAGTCTTGTAACGTAAGATTGGAAGACGGAAGACAGTTGGCAGTTGAGAGAACAAGCAGACTGATGTAGATCAGTTCAAGTACGCAAGAGACTGAGGATCAGTTGCCAGAGATGGAGAACAAGCAGACTGATGTGATCTACGTTCCACAGTACAGACAGCAGACTGACGTGATCTAGTTCCACAGTAACGACAGACAGACTGACGTGATCTACGTTTCACAGTACGTACAACAGACTGACGTGATCTACGTTCCACAGTACGTACAGCAGACTGACGTGATCTACGTTCACAGTACGTACAGCAGACTGACGTGATCTACGTTCCACAGTACGTGCAACAGACTGACGTGATCTACGTTCCACAGTACGTACAGCAGACTGACGTGATCTACGTTCCACAGTACGTGCAACAGACTGACGTGATCTACGTTCCACAGTACACAGCAGACTGACGTGATCTACGTTCCACAGTACATACAACAGACTGACGTGATCTACGTTCCACAGTACGTACAACAGACTGACGTGATCTACGTTCCACAGTACGTACAACAGACTGACGTGATCTACGTTCCACAGTACGTACAGCAGACTGACGTGATCTACGTTCCACAGTACGTACAACAGACTGACGTGATCTACGTTCCACAGTACGTACAGCAGACTGACGTGATCTACGTTCCACATGTACGTGCAACAGACTGACGTGATCTACGTTCCACAGTACGTACAGCAGACTGACGTGATCTACGTTCCACAGTACATTCAGCAGACTGACGTGATCTACGTTCCACAGTACGTACGGCAGACTGACGTTATCTACATTTCACGTTACATACACTGGATTGTTTTTACATATTGTTTTGTAGATCGAAGCACGCGCAGACACGTTAAAGATATGTTAACTTTAAATTTGATATTCCCTTCTCTAAAACTAGTAATTAAACATGTTGCAAAAACAACACAGAAAGGAATTAAGCTCTAAATACTACTAAGATGTTGATATTAATTTAGTTTCACAGCTTTATGCGTACCTATTGTTTGGTGCTGAATGCTTACCTGACCAGTCTCCTACTGTTTTGATGTGAAGAAAGAACCCGGATGACGACGAGTCAGGACACTACAAATTTAGGCAAAATATAAACGCTTTATGAATAGTATTTTATAGCGCTTTAATCGGTTTCATGTCAGTGTCAGTGCCTCGACCACAACGTGTACATTCCACACAATATCATTCTATTTATACTACCTATTGTATGTCTAATCATATAATTCTTAGATATAATTCCTGTATAATATATTTTATTTATTTATCATTTTTATCTATCGAACATCACTACAGAATTTCACAATAAGGGACAAATACATGATTGATTGATTGATTGATTGATTGATTGATTGATTGATTGATTGGTTGGTTGGTTGATTGATTGATTGATTGATTGATTGATTGATTGATTGATTGATTGATTGATTGATTGATTGATTGATTGATTGATTGATTGATTGATTGATTGATTGATTATTGACCGACCGACCGACCGATTGATTGATAAATTAACTGACTGATCGGTCGATTGATTGACCGATATTGATTGACTGCATATTTTAATTACACAAATCAGTTTATCGTAACAATACATTATGTTGGCATCAATACATTTTACGGTTGCGCGAACGAAGATTATCACAAAGGATACGAGGTAAACTTCCCTACCGTCAATGCGTAAGATCTGGAATATGTCAATATTATATAAAGACGACACTGCCGTAACTTTCGTAGAGATATTTCGAAAAAATGCTAAGTTTCTTGCCTTCGAAACTGATAGACTAGACTACTATTTGCATATATTCAATAGTAATCCCTGCTGTAATATATTATGTGAATTGTAGTTGTTATTATCAACTGGGGATTTCTAGACGTAAATATGTGAGTGTGATCGCCCCACATACCCGGGTGACAGTGTACGGGTGCCACTCTAGGGACGAGATCGTCGGACACAGCACGAGGACGAACTACAACAGGACAGGTGAATTGAAACATATGTGGACATAGTGATACGTACGTAGTAGTACGTAGTACGTACGTAGTAGTACATGCGTAATAGTGCATACATGGGAATACATACGTAGTAGTATACATGCAGTGGTACATGCGTAGTAATGCATACATAGTAGTACATACGTAGTAGTACATACATAGTAGTACAAACGTAGTAGTACATACATAGTAGTACATACGTAGTAGTAATACATGCAGAGTTGCACATACGAAGTAATAATATATGCGTAGTTGTACATACGCAGTAATACATACGTAGTAGTACATACATAGTACTAAATACGTAGTACTTTGTACATACATAGTTGTACATACGTAATAGTACATATACAGTTGTACATACATAGTAGTAGATACGTAGTTGTTCATACATAGTAGTACATACGTAGTAGTACATACGTAGTTTTACATACGTAGTAGTACATACGTAGTTTTACATACGTAGTAGTACATACGTAGTTTTACATACGTAGTAGTACATACGTAGTAGATACGTAGTTTTACATACGTAGTAGTACATACGTAGTTTTACATACGTAGTAGTACATATACGTAGTTGTACATACGTAGTTGTACATACGTAGTAGTACATACGTAGTAGTACATACGTAGTAGTACATACGTAGTTGTACATTTGTAGTAGTACATACGTAGTAGTACATACGTAGTTGTACATATGTTGTACCGCAGTGACGCAGTGGCTGGAGCGTCGGACTCTTGACTAAGAGAACTAGGTTCGAATTCTGTGCTGCCGTGTCAAATCTTTGGCAAGTGTTTTCACATTGCTCTAGTCACTTTATAAATGAGTACCTGGCTATACACATAGGTGTATATGTTATGTACAAATAGTTTTCGTGTATCGATTGTAACGTGGCTGGATGCTTCCTACAGACGCCAAGATGGTGTCTGTTTGAACAGGTCTGTCAGGGAGTAAATGGTAAAGCGCTTTGTGCAATCCTGACGATGGGATACTGCGCTACATAAGAACTTACATTTACTTTACTATTACACATGACTATTTATACATAAGCGCACGCGTGCTCGCGAGAGCAGAACATGAAAGCATGCACACACACTCACACTCACACTCACACTCACACTCACACTCACACACACACACACACACACACACACACACACACACACACACACACACACACACACACACACACACACACACACACACACACACACACACACACACACACAAATCCATTAGCCAATACCAGCACAGCAATGTACACAAGCTAATCGCAAGCATACGGGCTAAGGTTGGTCCTAAGCTACAGCTTGACTGTTAAATTAAAACAAAAAAATAAGTAAACATACGTTCTTGTATAGCGCAATATCCAATCCCCAGGATTGCTTAAAGCGCCTTACACTTTACTCCCTGGCAGACCTGTTCCTTTGAACACCATCTCGGCTTTTCTGGGAAGCTGTTTATCTTAATACGTGCTGTAGCGTGGGACCTATAAACGAATAAAGAACGCCAACTCTATAAAACAAAATTATTTCAAACTTCATCAAAATCGTCGCATGCCTTAATTAAGGACATGACTGCTGAGCCAACGACAACAAAACAATATGTGCAACATTTCTGGGATATTTCTCCCACCTGACCGGGAGTGCAGTTAAAGCCTCTCTTTCGCAGCTGCACCTCGATGACGTCACCAGGGTGCTGAGTGACACCGACAACACAGGCGTCATCACTCTGACGTGTCACTGATCGGTAGGCGGCGTCACATATGTAGAGCAATAGGGGACCACTAATCCACATCCAGGACTGAATGAAAGAGAACACGTTACACTTTACTTTTTGCTTTCCGTTACATTATATCAATTGTTGTAACCATTATTTAAATATGTGTCAGGGGTAAATTGACACAAATGTCATTGACTTCTTCTTTCAAACATTGTCTACGCTAACTTGTAGTATTGTAATTAAATGTGCTTGTTTTTACTGTGTTTATTGTTGACAGTGTTCTGAATATACTGTAATTCATTCATTCATTCATTCATTCATTCATTCATTCATTCATTCATTCATTCATTCATTCATTCATTCATTCATTCTTCTTCTTTCTTTCTTTCTTTCTTTCATTCAAACATTTGACTGGATACTGAATATACTGCAGAAAGATACCGTGAACAATTTATTTAGTTTAAATGACAATTCGTGCTTACTTGAAGCAGTGACATACGTCAAAGAACAAGGTAGTAACCGCAAAACAAAGGCGGAAATAACATGCTAAATATCGCTTATCTGGACAGAAAAAAAGAACAAGTCAGAAGACAGAAATGGACCTGGGCAGGGCACATCACAAATCAGTAGAATAAGAGATAACAGATGGGTATCGCGTATCACCACCACCTGAAGACCTTACGAAAGGTTACGATCTAGAGGAAGACGGATGAGACGATGGAGAGACGAACAAGATGAATACTGGAAGGCCACCATCCGGCAGAGGTTAGCGCAAGATAGGCATATGTGGAAACAGCATGCTGAGGCCTTCTCCAAATCACGGGACATTACAGTAACCAATGAGGTTTGTGTAGGACGCGTCTTTGTCAAGACTCGATGGCGATCACTCACGGAGCACCCGAGTGAGTCAAATCGCGGCTCTTCGTCGCATCTGCCGCCATCAGAGCCGTAGCTCGTCTGTTGAAGCTGCTCCGGCGTTGCCTCAGAGTCGACACGTCGAGTAGATCGGTTGGTGTACGGGCAGCCAGGCGTGTGTGTCGGCAGGTTCGTCTGTTCCCGCAATATGCCCCTGCAACAGAACACACCATATGTCTACAGAGTGATTGCAGGAGTTTCAACACCCCACCTGTTTTTGTGTGGGTTGACCTTATGACCTTATCTTCCACCTGGTTGGGGACCAATCTCCACCCAGTTCTTGGGGCCAACCTCTCGCTAGTTTTGAGAATCCACGTCCCACAT
Source organism: Ridgeia piscesae (assembly GCA_025642075.2). Classification (NCBI taxonomy): domain Eukaryota; kingdom Metazoa; phylum Annelida; class Polychaeta; order Sabellida; family Siboglinidae; genus Ridgeia; species Ridgeia piscesae. The sequence goes on from JAODUO010000123.1 coordinate 510,721, forward strand.
CCTTTGTGATTAATCTTTTGTCTCCCACTAGCTTAGGACACATTAGGATCATCTTTCTGATACACATGTCAGGTTATGATACTAGGTTTCGTGATTGATACCAATAATCACCAAATAATTAGGCAACATTTTACGGTCGAACTTTTCACTGAACACCGAAAGTTTTGTACAATTGTGTACTCCTTATTGTAAACAAGCACCGGAAAATTGTACACATGTCCGTTGAGTCGCCGGCCATGGTAGGATGTTGGTTTAATGTAAAACAAGCCTAAGCAATATTCTAAAATATCACAAGGGGATTTTATTCAAGGAACACCCAGGGCAGAAAGTTCCTTGACGTTAGTTACATTAAAAACAAAACAAACATACAAATTATAACGGGAACAACGTGAGTGGGCCGTATAGAGATATAAGTTGTTTGATGTAATCTTTAAATAAGAAATATGTTGCTACTAACTATATGTTCACTTTATACATGCTACTGCAATACAATTGTTGTTATTATGAGCACTTCCGCGTTGCAGATACAATGTAAGTTGTGTCTGTTTCGCTTGTGTCATTCCATGATACACTGAATAGATGAATAGTTAAACTTCAAGAAATAGCTCAACTAAAATATGCTTGGGCACATCAAATGATAAGTTTAGAGTATATTTATTCATTATCCACTGTATCCGTCGACTAACGACCTGCAATAACATGTTATAATGTTTTGCCGTTGTGACAATTGAGAATTCTTTTGTGTACCAATCTCGTAACTTTTGTCAAATATTCAAAGGCTGTTTCTCACGCATGTGAACACGCTCTGTATATCGTGACACAATCAACGTGTACGTATCGGTACATCAGCCAATAGAAATATGTTTAAATGTCTAAAACCAAACAACCAATTTCTTTAAATATAGTGTGTACATGCTCAATATTGCGATGTGCAAACTTACATTAATTTGCCAAAGAAAATATGTATATCGCATATGGTAGCTGTATATGCATCACTCTTGATATTAAGATAATGTGAAAAACGGCAGTGAAAAACGACGTGATTTCAAGGGTGTTTTTACTTCAATGATTCTCTTTCCAAACTATTCATCAATTTACTTTGTGTTTTAACGTATATATTTAATATATTCATTCCACATGTTTGATTTGTTTTAATTAACGATTTGACTTGACAATGACTTCGATGCGGGCAGGGTCACGTACCTGAAGGCGTGCACTAGGACCAGCAGGTAAAACACGACAAACAGCCTGTGGTTGTACCAAAACAGGTCGTAATCACTGTACCTGAAACAGTCCATAAAGCGCATTCTAAACTTCATTGACCATGTTAATAAAGCGCATTCAATCAGATCAGTGTGCTTATGCTTGCCAGGCGACGCGTGTACAGGTTTGTAAACCTGAACCGGTCGAATAAAATAGAGAACTTGTGGTAAGAATACCATGTGAACTGTATACATATTTTAGTGCAAATGCGTTTTGTTGGTTTGGAATGAAACACAGAATGAGTTAAATGGCACATGTTCAATGTCCGGTTTGGTATGTTTAAAATAAGACGTTTGCAATACGGTTACTTTGAAAACGAATTACAGTATAAAAAGCATGTTTTAAAATAGCTTTGTTGTTAAGGTAGTTACTTGGAATTGTATTAATAGATGTTTAGTTACACTATAAAAGTATGCTTTAAATAACTTTGTTGTTAAGGTCACGCTAAGTACATTTAAAATAAAACAGTTGCAACATGGTTACTTGGAATTTTATTAATAGCACTTTAATTACAATATAAAAAGCATAGTTTATATAACTTTGTCGTTAGGATCATTCTAGGTACATATAAAATAAGACGTTTGAAATCAGACTTTTCTTGAAAGAGTTAAACCAAGCTATATTTATTGCACGGCTTACCTAGGACTTTTCCAGGTACACATGAGCGTACGGCAACCAGGTGAGTTTTAATATAATATGCTTCGAAAACACCGATAGCAATCGAAGCAGTTTTAATGTGACGGATAATACTATTTCAATTCAATCTGCCACCTAGTGCTAAATCAAGTCAAAATCAATCCATGTCTGCTTGTTGACGTTTTACTGGGGTGCAGTGGCGTAGTGTTCAGAACATCTCATTGTCAATCGAGAGGATTATTATTTAAATCCTCTTGCAGGTATTTTAAGCTTGGGTTCTTTTTAAAGATATATTGCTTCTGATGCCTAGTTGATTAACTGTCTCGGCTCGGGCAGCCAAAGATGTGCGCGCGCGTTTGTGCGTGCGTTTGTGCGTGCGTGCGTGCGTGTGTGTGTGTCTGTGTTAGATGTACGTATATATATACATACGCGTGTGGCCGTGCGAGCGTGCGTGCGTGTGTATGAATGTACATGATGTGTATGAATGAATAGGTATTTCGCGCTTAACTTGAGATAGTGTTCCACTTAGTGTATTAGCCCCGAGATGAACCTTGAAGCGTTTGAGGATATCGAGTGACGGCGTGCTGCTGGTCAAATTTCTACTGAAATCGTTTGACTTTATACGAGCCCGCGACAAACGAGCGGATGCACAGGCAACATTAGCCGGCATCAATGCGGCGATATATCACTTTATGTCCAGTGTAATCTACGCACCTGATGGTTGATATGGCGGACGACACCATCAAGGACAGTACAACGAGCAGGAGTAGACCAGTTATACCAGGCACTGAAAACAACAACACAAATGTCATATACTTTGGTCAACGAGTACACTACTTATACATATACAATTAGACATAGTATTGCTAAGTGTATATTTACGGTAAAGCCTCGTTTACACGAAACAGATCGCTGAACTGACTTTAAGCTTTCCTCTGTGTCCACAACACACGCACGCACACACAAACACACAAACACATACACACACAATCCATTAAATATGAATATTAGGTCAACTGAATCAATTTAGCTTAGCCAGTTCTGTGTGATAGACCAATCACCAATGCATTTTTGTATCAGAGTTCAAGGGGTTGTCACAGTCCTTATTACCCGAAACTATATCGCCATCATCCTGGCAATGTCACCATCGTGTTTTACTCACCTAATAAAAATAAACTATATTTATAAGCTGGTCTCCAGAGTGTATCTCTGTTCAGTGGTGTGTATATACTACATAGTCAGCTATGAAATTATGTATACACAAATAAAATAAAAATTTATGATAAATTGTGACTATGACATTTGTATAAAAATATACATAAATGAAGTGAGACTAAGACAGCAAAAATTTTAAACCAAATAACTTAAATAAAATGTAAATAAATAAATATTCATAATAACATGTTATTAAATAACTAACTATTAAAATCATTTAGTAGTAGTTCTCACCTGAGAAGATAACAATGAGCAGTGGATTCTGTAAATGAGAAACACATCCAACTGAACGTAAACGTCAAAGATGACACATGTCACAGCGCAGTACAGTGTACGTCAATGCAGTCCACAAATAAATTGTATCAACATGATTACATTTTTTCACAATGATTCACTTACCTAAATTAGGTTAAATCTTTATAGAAGAATGTTATTGTTCGGACACACTTCGTTTGATATTGGATAGAATGCTGTCATACTTAATATATCTTATTTAATATATATATATATTATATATATATATATATTTATTAGTAAACTTATACCGAGCTAATTTGAGGCTTTTCTATAATAATAACTGAGCATTATATATATATTATATATATAGTGTACTATATATATTGCTTCAGTTTATATATATATATATATATATCTTAGTTTATATATATGTGTGTGTGTGTTGTGTTGTGTCGCGCGCGTGCGCGTGGCGTGCGTTCTTTATAGTACATCATTGCTATAATGACTTTATTTTCATAAAACGTATACATTATGTAAGGCACAAATTGTTGATATCTGTGATATATATATATATATATATATATATATATATATATATATATATATGCGCAGTTTAATATTATACGAAAGCCTCAAATAGCTCGGTATAAGTTTACTAATAAACATCGTTGGAACTGTTTTTCTTCAAATGCGGACGGAGATTTATAATTGTGGAAATGTGGTACCTCGTTTGGTCGCGTGGCGGCGTTCACGTCGGGGTAACGCCAGTTGAAATTCAGAGAGTAGTTGTATGCGTTGAAAACGTGGGAAAAAAGATGAACACCTAAAACAAAACAAGGGCAAATGTGGACAGAAGTGGCACCAAAGAATATCTGATTCGATCCGATCTGATTCGCGAGGTAGTATTCACGGGTATGAAGTGTATTGGGAATGATTTGCTTCGGATCCCATAAGGGATACCATAACATAAGTAACCCAATGTCACCATGGGGTAACGATGTCTAGACTGTGAAGGCCCTACACCGATAAACATGAACATGTATTGGATAACATGACATTCCGTGGTAAATGCCATTAATACCCTTATTCTGGTTTACATGGTATCATGTCATGCCTACCTCGGGTAATATTTCAGTCATCACAACCCGGTTAATGACCGAAGGGTTGTATGTTTTGTAGTCGAACGAACAACGCCCTATATGGGTTCTTATTCCCATAGGTTTAGGATATAAGTCGGGAACTGTCATGTGCAGCAAAACACACCTCAGAGACCTCACAATTACTCATTAATCAGTACTTATTCCGTACTCCTTACGTACTCATTTCTTACGCCGGATATCACCGGGAGTTTGCCCACCTCCGTGAGCACGCGCAGACTCCTGTCATTCAGGCTCAACCTTGCGTCAAGTTACTTAAAAGGGAGGGTGCCGGCTCATCTGCCCAGAATTGGCCAAGTAGTAATTTGCAACTCAGAAGGCTGCTGTCTAGAACGTGGGAAAGTTATCGCGATTACCTCTGCTCGCCTCGGCATTATTGCCAATCAATGTTTTTTGAAACTGGATGTTTTGTTTACCATTTGAACGTGTTGCAGGCGGAATCTTTCAAATTGCAAACATTGGTCCGAGATTAATAAAGTAACTAAACACAAATTGACAATTTGTATGTTGTAGTCATAAGAATGTAATATTAAATGAAAAATTAAACCTAGTAGCTGGCACCCTCAGTTTAATTGTGACAAGTCATGTAGTTTAGAAATGTGCTAATTGGAAGGTGTGTAATAAACAGATGCCACGCTACACTGGCCGTACACTACTGTGTCTCGGTACGCTACCATCAAACAATGCTTTGACAGTTCTTGAGTAAGGAGTCTGTCCTCCGGTTTCTGGTGAGTGGGTGTTTGTCATCAAGCTGCGTGGAAGATGTAGGTAGCACTGTTACTGTCACCAATGGTTCTGGCTTATCAACTTCAAACCAAAAAGATTATAATCCTCACAGCATTGCATTATTAACGGAACTTAATCAATATAGTAAATATTATCAAGTAACCAAAATTGCCAATTATGCACAGCAAAAGGAAAGACATATTTAAACTGTTTATCCATAAACTTCCCCGACTACGAGATACCCGTAGCTGGCAAGTACATTAGCAGTACCAGTACAGCGGTGAAGTCGTTGACAGATAACGACGACAACAATAGTCGATAACAATGGCCCACCTGAAGCGAGCGTGACAGTCCAGGCACACAGGACGTGGAATCCCTTGCAGTGGTCAATCAGGTGACGGAATGTCCACATGCTCACCTGCAGAACGACACGTCGGATAATGACAACGAACAGATGGACTTGTACGAATAATTTAATTAAACAACGTATTTCCTTTATTGTAATACGTAATTACTTCTCTGGAAGCTTGGTATCGATTTGCACGATAGTTCGGTTTTGACACGGTCAGACGTATGACGTTAATATATATATATATATATATATATATATATATATAAATATATATATTGTAATATATATATATTTTATATATATATATATATATGCATATATATATATATATATATATATATATATATTAACACGTTTCTTGAAATGTAATTATATACAACATATTCATTTAGTATTAGTAATCGGGAAACAGGTCATCAAAACATTCAATGAATATTCATATTATGAATCAGCCTGTTTTTATCCCGCCAGCAACAACGACATTCTTGGATCTCATTTTATTACGAGAAATAAAACTATTTTATCTTGTCGAAACACAGAATTTGGAAGTTTATATATATTGAATATGAGTGGTGTGTAATGGATTGCAGAGGGAACGAAAGAATGTCGAAATCTCTCAGTGGGGACGGCTATGGGACGACTAGGCTGAAAGTGCTCCACTGATCTGACACGGTGCTGTAAGGGTGCAGTCATTCATGATAGCATATGTCGTCTTGGACATTCGCAGCTCAACAATAACAAAAAGGGAACGAAGACTCATGCCCATAGACAAGCTAGCTTTCTTGTTAAGCTTTCCAGCATAATTGAATTGCATATCTTGTTCAGGTCTTTTCACTAAGGGCGATACAAATGTGACTACAAAACTGACCAATAGCTCTAGAGGAGAACTGCAGCTGTATGTCCACTTTTAAAGGGATACTCCAATCAGTGAGAGATTCACACAATTTACTTACATCTATATAATACATTAGTTGTGTATAGTAATTGTGCATAAAGATCGTTAATAAACAATTAATTATAGTATAATTGTACCAGAAACACTCCATATTTGATTCAGGGCGCTGCCATCTTGAGACTTACGCGCCAGTGACGTAAACCGTTTACGTCACTGGCGCATGTACGTTCGAACATCGTATGTCCGTCCAATGGTATTTGATGTATCTAGTACGTCGCGGATTGCTTACGTCACAATCACAATTATTGGCGAAGATTCCGCCAATCTTTGCCTTTTTCAACAACGCGCCTGTGACGTAAACGATTTGGCTTACGTCACTGACGCATAAGATAGCATGTTTTTGATACTATTAAACTACAACTAATTGTTTATTAACGATCTTTGTGCACAGTTACTAGTCACAACCAATATAGTATACATATGTAAGTTAATACTGTGAACCTCTCACTGACTGGAGTATCCCTTTAAGAGTGTCACATACGACAGTGTACTGACCTTCCACTTGGGCCTCCGTAGGAAGGTGGTGAGAGAGTGGCAGACGGGAAGAAGAAGCATGCCCAAGTTAAGGTTGATGACGTTGGCAGTTCCCCGGGAGACACATAGGCCGCGCTGAAACATAAGCAAAGACAATGCTTATAATCTCTCGGAGATATCTACGTCAAATGGCACCCGTAGCACGTTCAATGCAAGGGTGATATAAGTCTAGAACGTCTACAGTTAGGTTAGGTTGGAGCAAAGGTCCTTTTTAATTATTTATTCATACTTTATTTATTGGATGTTTTAAATTTTATTTGCTTTATTATTATTATATATTTTAATATTTCTTATATATTGAATCTCTATTAGCTTGACTCTTGGTTAAATGCAACTTCTACTACACATAGTGTGTGGCAAAATAATTAACATGCTGATTGTAGCCGCCAAAAGGCTGATGATGATGATGACGACGACGATGATGATGAATTATATGGAGATGAAATCCATCGTGACACCGGCGGAACAGGCATAATCATCTTATATTGTACCTAGGATGTGTATTAGGACAATTTAACTTTTTCTCATAGACGGCTTGAGCATCGAGCACCGAACTTTCAGGGAGTAACCCTTAGAAAAGGACGTAACATCTTAACTATTGTAACTACCCCCTATATAAATGTTTGTCGAATAATTGTTTGTTTTTCTACGTAACACGTACATTTTACACACATAATCGAAAAACGACCGGTGAGCCTTTTCGTTATAAAATCATCTGTGGAAACAGCGCGAAACAGATATTTTTTCTGCGTTTTAATACCGATAATTGCGTTCATGTATACTTATTTGTATTATAAATTTCCTTATAGTAACTTTAGAACATTGTGTTGAAGGATATGATTTGAAAATATATCGTTAATGCTAATTAATTGTTTACAGTACATATGCCCCCCCCCCCCCCCGACTCTACATGTGTGGTGCCCAAAAATAGCGTTGTAATTGCCAAAACAGAATTACACTTTAATGCGGCGTGATAAACACGATGACGTAATGTATTTGGAATTCTACCTCAAATGAAAAAGTGGGGACACTATGACGCAAGAGGGTAACAGCGATCGAAGGGGTCGTGTGCGGGTGAATAACTCCGCCCCCGGCCGCCCGGGAGACTGCACCCGCTTATGTCGACGTTGTTTACGTTACATAAGCCTCCCGAGGAGCATAGGCCAACCACGTCGATTCTTGAGGGCACATGACATTACCATTGTTGTACCAAATCCGCCCCACTGCGAAATCAGTCCCACTTGCCGATCTGCGCATGCGCCACGTTAACTGCGCATACGCGGTCTCGCAATATTTCGCGAGACCTCTCGCATGATCGTTAAAAGACGATATACCTCATTCATTGACCACGTGAGGAATATAGCATACAGATCAAGACAGATTGCACCAATGGAGTAATTTAACATGTGCGATTATTGTGGCAGGTGCGACGAATATAGCTTGGAGACCACGTGACATTAGCCCCACCTCTCACGGGAATCTCGCAGTTAGTACTAATTTCGCAATGAGACAAATTTGACACGACACCGCTACATAGAAACATAACGCTCTCCTAGTTTGACCTTAAATGCGATGTGACTGTAATAGCGAGGTGATCGTAATGTCAGGTACGACACCGTTATTACGTGGAGATAGTAAACTACCAATGGTAGTTTGATTGCAGTACACGTCAGAATCACAATTACAGCGGGTCCATTTTAGTCGACCTGTCCATGTTACCCCCTTTCCCTTACTTACACCGAGGATCTGTCGCAGGTAAAACAGCTGCGGCGCGTCTCTGTAGTATGAGTACGTCAGTCTGAAGACGACAACGTTGAGAGCCATCCACGCCACCTGGCGAACAGAAACAACACTAACTGATAACCTGGCGGACAATGCTGGCGACGAGATGCCATGACAGTGGTGAAATGAAATGGTAAATATTAGTCCTTCGTAGTTGTAAGGGCATGGTTATGATATATACATATATATATATATATATATATATATATATATATATATATATATATATATATATATATACGTAGACCCACTTATCGATCGGTTGGTTATAGGTTTGAAACATTATAATTATATTCGCCAACGTTAAGTTTTTAGGGGGGAAATTAACGATCAGTAAAAAACATACAACTACACCTCGTGGGTACCTCAGACAGCAACGTCCCCCTAGGAACCTTCAAATGCTCCCCATCACTCTCGAAATTCAAACAAATACAGTTGCCCTTAATGTCTACAGTACGGGAGATTTTATTCTTTCTAGCGGTTGAATATCCGTGAAAGTTGGCAGGTATACAAAAATAATAATCTCACATCATACTAATGGCACCATGGGTCTTTCGCAATTACATGTCTTCTCCCCTCTCTTTCACACTGAACACGAGAAATGCCGGTAACTTAGCCTTATCTTTCTTTACGACGATTTGCTTTTAGTATATTTACGACAACTCTTTCTTATTGTGGGTCTTTCCCGGTGGCCCATTTAAAACTATCGGGATAAGTTGACAAACGGAGTACTCCGAGCTATCCCAAAGCTACCGGGTGATGTCAGGGATTATCTCCCACAACGCAGTGTTATCCCAAAGCAACCGTAATGTCAGAGATTATCTCCAACAACGTAGTGTTTCCGTAAAAACATGACGCGCCATTTACTAACTACTATGTCTGGCGTCACAGGCAAGGCTGATCTCGTCCATTAGTAAACATATATAAGGAATGTAACTATAAAAACATGTGGTGGTTCCAACTGATAGCGGAGACCCCCCGCAAAGAGAGCAGTGACATAAACCAGCGTCGAATCGCTGCTATGTACTAAAAACGACAGACGACAGACAAACTTAAACATTCATTGGTCTGTATTTCTACGAAGTCAAACATTTTGATAAATTAATTTAGCCACCTCGAATTATTTAACAACAGTCTGGAAACCAATGAAAAAGCCGGAGGGATCTGTATGCTATTATGCTTAAACTTCTCGTTAATCTGAATCATAAAGTTTAAAACCAGCCCTTGGGAATTGGAATTCTCAGAGCGGTTTACATTTCGTTTACTGAACCTGCTCAACCTAACAACATGTCTACTTCTTGTCGCGATTGTTAATAAAATGTTAACAATTATCATATTCTGGAAATCAACCCTGGCATGCTTCTGGAAAGCAATCATTTAAACGCATTAGGTGACGCCTCCCGGAACGTAATTATCAGGACGAAATCATTGGTTGTGCGTATATAAGTATATTTTATGACTGATAGGAGTCAACGATGGTGTATACTATTATCAGTTACCTACCATTCTGAAACTATTACAAACTGGCACTGAATTATTAAACAATGGAAATTTTGATTTAAATTGAAACATTAACCAAAAACCTTATCGTAAACATAACATAAATGCGAAAGACGTTGCACAATGCGTTACTTTAGCGGCCGTACCCTGAGTTGTGTTTAATGTCATAACCACGAATATTACTTCGCTGAGTAGACTAAAACGTAACCTTAACCATATTACTATCTGCTGCCGACGCCCAATCAAGGATAATTGCCCCTGCTAATCAGATAACACGAAACATTACAGAAACAAACGAGCTAGTCCGGGTGGTTTGTCTGTGCGCGATATCCACGCCACTACGGCAGCTACTTGTATCTCCTTCTCCGCGGTACAGTGAGACGTGATAACGTAACCTGTCTCGCGGTTGCGCTAGGCACGTCTTCCGCACTTGAACTCCGTTCTTTGTCATCATTCCCGCTCCTCTTTCTATCCCACTCCACAGACTAAACAAACATTCGGCTGGTTCTTCATGTGCCTGGCCCTAAGAGCTTCTCGTTTTAGGCGCGCTCAAAGGAGTGCGGTTAGCCGTGCCCTGTTTGCACTTAACGCGCTTGAACGTAAACGTGTACGTGTCGTATGACAACGTTAAATGTGTTAAACACATTATTAGACTAAAATAGGGGTATGGGTATTGGTAAAATACTTTATGACCCAGTTTCGAGTGTTTAATAATTAATCAACATTTAATATTAGAGGGAATGGACTATATTAGTGCAAACGATACTCGGTCGCTGTTTATCGTTATTGCCTTAGCTGATTATGACACTAGAATCAGTGTAACAAGACTATAAACACACATATGAGTATGCAAAAGAAAACTAACTTTTACATGCAGCCATCGACATGGCCTATCAATAGTCAATCAGCAGTTGTCCTATGTTTGTTCTAACAAGAAAATTCTAAGAAAATCTAAAAAAACGGTCACTGCATAATAAACGGATGAATAACAACAAGAGACATGATTGGTTGGATACAGCTTAATGTGAAGAAAGTACGAATTATTGACTTGACAGACAGAACCTTCCATACATGATTACGATTTGTATAGCGCAATGGTTCAGGGGTAGCGCGTCGGACTCTCGACTACGAGAACCCGGGTTCGAATCCTGTGTACCTAGTTGTATCGTTTTTAGGTAAGGGGATATTTTTGCTAAGTTGGGTTATGCTAGTATCGATCTGACAGACAGGTTATCACAACAGGGTTATGCTAGTATCGATCTGACAGACAGGTCATCACAACAGGGTTATGCTAGTATCGATCTGACAGATAGATCACCACAACAGGGTTATGCTAGTATCGATCTGACAGACAGGTCATCACAACAGGGTTATGATAGTATCGACCTGACAGACAGGTCCTCACAACAGGGTTATGCTAGTATCGATCTGACAGACAAGTCCTCACAACAGGGTTATGCTAGTATCGACCTGACAGACAGGTCCTCACAACAGGGTTATGCTAGTATCGATCTGACAGACAAGTCATCACAACAAGGTTATGCTAGTATCGATCTGACAGACAGGTCATCACAACAGGGTTATGCTAGTATCGACCTGACAGACAAGTCATCACGACAGGGTTATGCTAGTATCGACCTGACAGACAGGTCATCACAACATGGTTATGCTAGTATCGACCTGACAGACAAGTCATCACGACAGGGTTATGCTAGTATCGACCTGACAGACAGGTCCTCACAACATGGTTGTGTTAGTATCGACCTGACAGACCGTCACGTACATTGTACTCAGAGTGCAGCCACAAAATGAGCACGGACGAATTAAATATGACGGAACCAAGTTACCGAGTATTCACAATTCAGCAAGGTTAACATGAAATAAAAAGGCTCAGTACAAATACAAAAACTGCGCTTCCAGGAATTCGCACGAGTTGTTCTTTCGGAGGGAGACGCCGGACGTACTGCGGTAGATGATGATGTAATTAGGCAATGAAACTATTATAGCAGATTATATCACCAACATCAACATATCCTGGTGTACGAATAATTACGTTCTCACTCAAACAGTAATTGTGTGTGTGTGTGTGTGTGTGTGTGTGTGTGTGTGTGTGCGTGCGTGTGCGTGCGTGCGTGCGTGAGTGTGCGTGTGTGTGTGTGTGTGTGTATGTCGCGTGTGTGTATGTGGCGTGTGTATGTGGCGTGTGTGTGCGTGTGTGTGTATGTGGCGTGTGTGTATGTGGCGCGCGCGCGCGCGTGTGTGTGTGTGTGTCAGAGTTAGATCTTTCCCCTATAGAGTTCTACTGGTGTGTTCTATTTATATCTATGGTGTGGTGTCTGTGTGTATGATGTGTGTGTGTGTGTGTGTGTGTGTGTGTGTGTGTGTGTGTGTGTGTGTGTGTGTGTGTGTGTGTGTGTGTGTGTGTGTGTGTGTGTGTGTGTGTGTGTGTGTATGAGTGTGTGTATATGTGTGATGTGTCTGTGTGTGACGTGTGTGTGCGTGCGTGCGTGCGTGTGTGCGTGCGTGCAACCCGCAATTGATGAAATCCTGTCATGTACGGCCGCATTGGCAATTGAGGAGAGTTGGCGCCCAAGAGATAGAGATCTGCTGTACCAGAGAAGTCACTAGGCATTGTCTTTTGTATATAAGCAACACATTCTTGCTGGATATGATAATAGTTTCTCTAAATAATTTCCCTGTAGGAAAAGACACGGAGAAAGCAAGAACTGGACAACAATAGGCCAACGCATGTAAAGAAAAATGTACGCTGAACTCCTCCATTGGTTGGTTGAATAACAGAACTGGGAAACGATCATAGTTCTTTAGAAGTTTTCTATCCGCAATGATGTACACGTAAGTCTAAAACACTCTCCAGTCTGATGTACTCGTGGACACAGTGGCTCGTACAACTGAGTCTTCTAGCAGCGTGTGAATGTTATATTTAAAGTACATAATGCAAATGTTTACTCTGTCAATCTCACTACAGTAAGAGCTTAGGCTAGCCTTGGCTAGATGTATGCATCTGTACGCTGCCCTACTTTTGAAATCAATGTTACGTTTGCTCCTTGACAGGTGAATGCACTAATCGCAGCCGTCTTTCACCAGCAGAATCGGATGCGGGCAATTTGTGCAGTAACTTTTGTCAATGACAGGTTTCAGCCGCTTTATGCAGCCCTGTCCAATGTACAATATGTACTGTTGTGTGAAACCTGCTTTCACAGGTGTCTGGCAGGACCCACCACAGTTGGTTTATGTGTGTTGGACTGATACTAGGACTTGGAAAGGCTGTGTTAAAGTCACAAAAACACAGTAATTACGGTCAATTGCGCACATGTGCGCGCGCGCACACACACACACATACATACATATATATACATACATACATACATACATACATACATACTATACATACATACATACATTAATACATACATACATACATACATACATACATCACAATACATACATACATACATACATACATACATACATACATACATACACACATACATACATACATACATACATACATACATACATACATACATACATACATACATACATACATACATACATACATACATACATACATACATACATACATACATACATACATACATACATACATACATACATACATACATACATACATACATCAACATATCATACATACATACATACATACATACATACATACATACATACATACATACATACATACATACATACATACATACATACATACATACATACATACATACATACATACATACATACATACATACATACATACATACATACATACATACATACATACATACATACATACATACATACATACATCATACATACATACATACATACATACATACATACATACATACATACATACATACATACATACATCATCATATACATACATACATACATACATACATACATCATACATACATACACTACATACATACATACATACATACATACATACACACATACATATATACATCACATACATACATACATACATACATACATCATACATACATACATCATACATACACACATACTACATACACTACATACATACATCACATCATCACAACATACATAACATACACATACATACATACTACATACATACATACATACATACATACATACACATACATACATACACATACATACATACATACATACATACATACATACATACATACATACATACATACATACATACATACATACATACATACATACATACATACATACATACATACATACATACATACATCTACACACATCACAACAACACACAACATACATACATCATCATCACACAACAACAACATACACACATACACATACACACACATCAACATACATACATACATACATACATACATACATACATACATACATACATACATCAACATACAACATACACACATACATACATACATACACACATATGCATACATCTACATCATACACACATCACAACATACATACAACACACAACTACATCATCACAACAACACACACACACACACACACACACACACACACACACACACACACACACACACACACACACACCACCATATCTCTCTGTCCTCCTTTCTTCTTCAGTTCCGTTTAACCTCTTCCCTTTTCGCCTTTCACTCATCCCTTCCTTCCGCCTACGTGTCTAATCTTTTTATATCACTCCCCCTCACCCCCCCCCCTCCTTTCCTTCTCACGTTCCATTCCCCACAGTCTTTTATTCTTTCCCCATCCTTGTCATCCTGTCTTCCTAATTATCCCGTTCTTCTCCTCACCTCTTCCCACTAGCTGTCATATATCCAGTTATCCCCCCTGCCTCTACCATGCACTACGGCAGCCATGGAGAACGTGTTTTATCTTGTTTGTTTAGACATTCGATATCGCTGTTATCAGCGCGCGACATTCCGACCGTTTTACTTTCACTGCCGCTATTACGTCGTGTAATTAACGCCGGATACAGTAACAAGCGAGTGGCGGAATCTACATCGCCCTTCCCTGTTTCGCCTGGGGAGGGGCTGATGGAGTGGACGGCTAAACATGAACACAACTTATCATTCGTCGATCGTTTGTGACACAATAAAACTTCATTATTAGGATATTGTAGCAGAGTAAACAACACGTGAAACAGTGTAACCATTGGCTTTACTAAATTGTGTAGGCCACATAACAACCTTCATATGTCGAAAAAAATTCTGATTTAAAGAAATTCCTAAAAGATTCTTGTCAATAAATGTAGACCAATTATGTTGATATACCAGTAAGAAAACAATTTGGTTCTTACAGTAGAACTTCTCGTAGACTAATGTTGTGTATCCTCGCTTTGGTCAAAAGTGCACCAAACGTCATCAAATATGACAATATTTTATTAATCTGTAATCGCTAACCATACCTGATATATCAATATTTAATATTACAGTGCGAAAATATATTTTTAATGAACCTTTTATAGATATATTTTTAATGAACCTTTGTCAACTAAAACTGCGCTGCGTAATTTTGGATTTTTTGCAAACCTTGTTTTCTGGCCGTTCACTCACTGGTAAAGTGCGTCGCCCAGTGCCGTTTGTTGATTGCCAAACTTTTCAAATGAACTTTCTTCGCCATAATAACGGAAACAAAAAGTCAATAACTGTCAGAATATATTATAAAATAGCAAGTTCTTTTATATCTCGCAGTACCAGTATCCAGTTCTCATGACTGCCGAAGCGCTTCACATGTTACTCCCAGACACGTACTCTATCGAACACCATCACGACGTCACGGGGGAGTATTCAGCTTCGCTGTAGTAACTACGCGGACAACCGGTTTTCCATGAAGCTGCTGATTGGATCATCAAAAAACGACTACACGGCCAGTGTTACTTACAGTGCATGCTGGTTAAAAAATCACTAATTATTGTATACGACAGTGAAATTGTGTTTATCATCCACGGCTGTGTCAAAGCTGGTGTTTTCCGCTGGTCCCAGAAGATGTGATCTCGTTACAGATGTAACTAACTATAATGCGTCAGACAGAGGCCGGCTGTTGATACTATGATACTATGATACCATGATACCATTAACACTACCCACACATGTAATCGCTGTCTAATTGTAGTTGAATAATATGACCGGAAACAGACGTGACCAGGAATAGCTATCGAGTCCACTTCCTCGTCGAGTATTTGTGACATCCCCAATAAAAACATCCCTGTTCCTGTTTCTGCATGTATGTACGATGTGTTTTGCGGGCAAAATCCCCAAAAAGCGGGCTATGCATATACTTCTTCTATTATATAAAGTGTTCTCAAATGGCGTCAGAATTCGTCGACCCTTTATTAATGTCCACAATGTGTACGATTTGTTGGTATTTGCCCTTTGGCAGATAATCAATGACGCCGTGCCACTTGCATAAGCGAACAAACATGCATTTGTCAATGGTTTACGGTACCACGTAGAATGTTTAGTAATATATGGCAGCTCCTTTAGTCGACGAATACAAAAAAATACATAACAGATAGTGAGATACGAACGTTGGCATACAAAGCAAACTTGTACCAAAGGACCTATAGAGGCATAAATGAGCAAACGTAGACATGTATTATTAAGACACCTTTGACATATATCGCGTGGCTATTTTTTAACAACGACGTTATACGTAACAATCAATGCGTGATTGCTTCACGTCGTCAAGGGTTACGCTTCTGCCAGACGGAAAGTCAACACGCAGTGCGAGATTGATAGAAGGGTCTATACGTGTCACCAGACGACTGTATGAACTTCACACCCGCTGGCGACAGGTTAGATGCCATACGCCCCCAGCGGCTTCATGGGACGGTGGCGGTCACGCCGTGAGAACGCGCGGAATGCCGTTGAGTTATCTACGAGCCTCGGGAGGTGGGGAAAAAACGAGAGGCGCGCGCTGCAAGACTTCTGCGGAACTGCCTTGGATAATAATTGTGTATTCTGTCACCCGCGCCACGCGTGGGTGACAGAATGGGCGTGGAGCGTGGCACGTTGTTTGGAAGTTCCTTTGCAGGAGTTTCTTTCAATCGGGCAGGTTTGGTGTGTACGTAGACTGTATTAGATTTTTAACGGCGAGACGGGGAATTTACACTTTCTTTGAATGCGTTCGGGAGTTGATAGAATCTTGTCATATGGCGATGCATGCACGCCTGCACGCACGCACGCACGCACGCACGCACGCACGCACGCACGCACGCACTTTATTTTCTCAAGTTACATGTCTTGCATTCACGTGTCGACGGGGCTTGTTTATATTGGCGTGACAGGGCCTTAAACTGCCCCGTGGGGGTCTAACGTTTCCAAGTAGCGTTGTGTAAGTATTTCCAATAGATCGCATTTATATTTTCACGTAGCGAGCATTGTGTTTGTGATAAACAAGCTCCTTGGCGTGACAATGGTGACTTTTCTTTCGTGTAGATATCGTCATATCTGCCGTGGGCCCTATCGCTCCACCGAGTAATGAATAGTGCACTGTGTCAGTATTATTCTACATAGAGCGTTTCATCGATGTGGCTCTGCATTTATATATACACCTATCTTATTGCATAGAGCAAATTGATATAATAACTATACGTTCAATAATAAATAATATCATAACATTATATTCCATGTAGCAATGGGTATAGAAGGGGTGCATGCATGTATGCATGCATGCATGCATGCATGCATGTATGCATGCATGCATGCATGTATACATGCATGTATGCATACATGCATGCATGCATGTATGCATGCATACATACATACATATATACATACATACATACACACACACACACCCACTCACACACGCGCGCGCGCACACACACACACACATACATACATGCACGCACGCACGCGCGCACACACACACACACACACACACACACACACACACACACATACATACATACATACATACATACATACATACATACATACATATAAAAATACCATACACGACACTGCGTTTTGAGACATCTGGGAAGAGTGGGAAGATAATGGAGAACAACAGCAAAAATATGAGTAAATCATGCCAACTCCTGAAGGTAAGTTCTTACATAGCACCGTATCCCGTCTTTAGGACTGCTCAAGGCGCATTACATTTTACTCCCTGTCTGACCTGTTTAATCGAACACAATCTCGACTTCTCTGTGAAGCTCCCAGCCGCACTGCAATTGATACGCGAAGGCTGCTCGTACAAATATCCACCATTGTCTACACCCAGATACTCATTCATGCAGCTGGAGCAATGTTGAGTGAAAGAAACGTGCCCAAGGTTTGCCATGGCAGCACAGGATTCGAACACGGGTCCTCTTAGTGGAGGGTCCGAAGCTCTACCCCTGAGCCACTCCGCGTTTACCCCACCCTTACCAAAGAAAATAAATTTATGATCTTTGCCCTCACTCCCAACCAAGAAGTCCATATCCCCATTGTCTTATCTGGAAACTAGGTTAACATATGCCAACGATGACGTGGAACACGACGCCCTGAACAGATGCCGACCAGAGACGACTAAATCATCCGTTGACTCCGAGTGACCCGAGCGATTCTCCGGGCAGCGAACCACCTCGAGCGACGGTGTCGATATATCGTTTCAAGCAAGTTTTATGGCCATCTGCATTCGTTCAGCGTGACCTTTGAACCGGGACCGTCACGGCACGTTCTTGCTGCTCAAAACATATTCCATTTTTTACTGACTGTTGGAAGTAATATTATCGGCTTATCTGTACTCGTTACTTCGTCTACTGAGATAACACGCCCACAGACGGGAGGATACAAAGCTACCGTCACACAACACGGATTATGTTACACTACAAGATTAGTATCCCAGCCGTAGGGTATTCGTTGGACACGGGTTTGCAATTTGTCTTTTATCAGATACTCAGAAAACATATCTTTTCTCAGAAGTGGTCTATTTAAATGGAATAGTTCTTGCATAGACATGCTGCTCATCGGTAATATATGAATTATATAAACAGCAATAAATATAATGTATACGCCATGTAGTAGTACACGCACGCACGCACGCGCGCACACACACGCACGCACGCACGCACACACACACACACACACACACACACAGAGCCATACAGGATTACATGTGCCCTGTAGCGCTGGGGAAAATGAAGTATAAATTAAAAAAAAGTGAAAAATCTAAACATTATTTAAACGGCAATATATCGCATAGACTCATGAGAGATCACAGAGTAGACTACAGATTGTTGTTATTGATGTAAATAACAACATCTTGTTTTTACAACAACAACAATAGCAATAACAAAACAACGATCTATTGAATTGGTAACGACTACGATAAAATGCAGGAGCAGCAACAATAATTAACATCGACGACGACGATAACGACGAAGACAGCAGTAGCAACAGCAGCAGCAACAACAGTAGTAGCAACAGCAGCAACAATAACGTCAACAACAATTTCAATAACAACACAACACCAAGAACAACGTCAACAACATAAACAACATCTATAACATCACAAACAACAATAACAACAACACCGCGTAGGCCCCTTACAGCAATAAATCTACCAACAGTGACAGCCTAGCACTAGTACAACATACACTGGCCGTAGTCTCTCACTCACCACGGCGATGTACTTGGGTGCTTGAGCAACGAACCGACGCGTCCAATACGAAGCCATGGCAGCGACCACCGGCCAACCGACACACGTACAACACCGGGAACGGAAACCTTCACAACCCGGTCGCTTCCCTGCGTCGTCCGCCCCTTCTCACCCCACGCACTGGTCAAGCAATAGGACCAGTCCAGCGGCCAGTGACAGTGTAGCGGTGCCTTGCACTAAGACAACCCCGGCCAGCGCCGACTATGTCTATGCACACAATCAAATATAGCGGTCGGGTCGGGTTGTGAGTCACCCTTTATAAAATATTCACTTTCCGTCTTTCGGCTTCACACATCCTGGGCTGGGTTGACGCGCGCCCGGCTAACCGCGGGCACCAGTGGGCGGGGTGTGGACCCACTACCCCGTTACGTCGAGACGACGTGTAAGGGAGACTCGGGTGAACGTGCTGGTGTTGTCGGCCGTGCGACTCCGGAGATACGATTCCCCGTGAATGGGAGCGTCTGCCGGCAGCAGATTGGCTGCCGTGGGCGGGGGACGTAGAACGTAGATCGCGAGTTCTCAGGCACGCGCGCACTCGCACGAACCGAGCGCGGTCCTAGCGCGCGGCCTCGACTTGCGCAGTGGCCGGGCGTGTGGCGGGGATGGGGGTTTGGTCATGGCACAGTTTGATAAGTTGGCCACACACTTTTTGTAATTTATTTTTTATTTCTTTGTGGCACTACATGTAATTCGTGACTATGATTATCCATGTTTTGGGGCTCCCCGCCTCCCTGAGCTCCTAGACACACGTAGGCGGCTGTCACCTCACATGCCTGTCTGTTACGAATGGTAAATACATGGCTGGAGACGACCCTACATGGCTAGAGACTGCTCAGTAGACAGGTTGCCACTTGTGACAAAATAATGGATATATAGCATTAAATAGCAAACGTTAATTAACACATATGTGCTTCATACCTATTATGATCTAAGTGTTAAGGCATACGGTCTATTTGAAGTTATGCAAGCGCCATTTTAATTTGGCTTTTGAAACTGATCTAAAATAGTAAAGGTAAATTCTTGTATAGTGCAATATTCAGACCTCGGGATTGCCTAAGAGTACCCATGTTTTGGGGCTCCATCGCCCTCCCCTAGCTCCTAGACATACTTAAGCGGAATAGTATGAAGTTATTAGCATATCCACTTGGATTGAGCTTTATATTTACTTCCCTGGCAGACCTGCTCAATTGAACACCATCTCAGCTTCTTCTGGGCATTTACGCTGAACGCATATGATTGAAGAGGTTATTAGACCAACATTTATTTTCCTGTTCGTCATCAATTTCATTTGTCCTATCTTCCGAATGTGACTAAAATGTCTACAAGAAATAGATTAAATATGTGTTTTAGTCAACCAAACCAAACGCATCGCGTAGACGATCCATGGCGTCCAACAACAATTACAGTGCCGCCATCTAGCGCATTAGCGTTATGCAATTTATCGATAAAAGCGTACTCGCATATGATTCTAAGACCACAATAAGGTGCAATAAGATGTTTTCGTGCAGCGTGGCACCAGAGCAGTCAAATTACGACAGCTGTCAGTCGGTGCATTTCTGCGTATTAATACAGTTGTCATTTTGCTTGGTGATGTAATCAGGGGCAATCCGTGGGTGGTTCAAGCAGAAATGGATGGGTGCAAGGTTTGAAAGAAGTTTGTGGGAGCCTGAGGTATTAAAAGTTCACGAATGTTTCACAGAACTTCTGTCTATGGAGGGTAAATATGCTGTGAAATTGTCAATACCAGAGCTGATCAAGATTAGTAGGAAATGAAGGAAACGTTATAATGGTCGCCTATGGAAAATGCAAATGTGGTCTGACTCCATATGATCATTCATCTGTACCACGGCAGTATTTCCAAATGGTGCTGATCCATGGCAAATAGCTCACGTGGATGCACGATCAGTCAAACACTGCAATTTGTCGGGCGTACCGCCTTTATGTACGTTGTTAGGTTCGTTGTGTTATTGTTAGGTTCATTCGTGGTTAAGTTCGTTGTGTTAAACATAAAAGTTTCAATATTGGACGTGAGCAGACGTTTTATTTTTTAAAAGCTTTGGCATAGTTAAAGAACCACAGAAACTAACGTTTCATTTTGTCCAAACCAGTTTTCAAGTTTAAAGTTGGTAAAAAAATAGTGGCGCCACAGCACGGAGTATGCGTAATAAAGACGGGTGATGTACAGTGCTGCCGCCCGTGGCCGTACCCTGGGTGAACCTTGTTTGGCGAACGGCTACACGCCGCTGTCACAAGATGGCAGCCACCATGAGCACATCGGTAGCAGCGAAGGTGTCAGAAAAAGTAAGAATACACGTCACGCTGAATGCTATGCATGGATAGATGTCGTTCGATTTACAAAGTTGTGTTAGCACAACATGTAGCCAACTTTTGGATGCTCAGATGTTGTCCATTTCGGTGTTTGTGTAATGTTTTGTAGCCGCGCGACAAAATGTCCCGACTAATTTGTATTTGATCGTGACGAAAGAAACGTGAACCAGAAAATGGTTTTGTAAAATGCAAAGGCAGTTATGTGGCTGTCCAAGTGTGTACTTATGTGAATTACACTAGATGTTGCATGCTTTCGTTTAAGGACATTCCAGGGTAGATTATTGTTGATTTCGCCATTTAATGTGAATTATTCGAAATGAAAGCGAGCGATAATAGAGATGCCAAGTTTTAACCATGGACAAACTGCGGTCAGAATATTTTTAAAAAATATGCTAATAACTTCAGGTAACTGTTAGTGGGATCATCAGTCTGGACACATTTTAATTTTGTCATAACTGTGCCTACTCATTTTTTATGCTTCCATGCATTAATTAAAAATACATTCAATCATTCAACATCATCCTAAACTGAGAAATTTTTGTTTTACAATTATGATTGGGTTACAACTTACAAAGGTTGTGTTGTGCTCTGATGTGCCTATTACAGCACCATGCACTTGGATTGAGCAATAGGCCATGTAAGTCTCGTGCTCGAAAACAAGGTTGGGGGGCAGGAAGTCCATTTTTTCTATGTTATGAGATAGGTCACGGCTCGACATTGGCACTGGCCCGATGCATGTTTTAAAGCTGTTGGGCCAGTTCGGGCCACCGGAATTTAAATTCTATTGGGCCAGTGGTTTCAATCCCCTACTGACCACCGTTGACATTTCTGTAACCCGACCCATCACAGAAATATAGAATGACATTAATAACATTAGTCTATTTATTAACGTTCGTTTTGTTACATTTTATCTATAACATATTACACAACTGTGTCTCAAATGTTGTCGTGCATACATAACACTGTTCCATGCACTGTGGAAGTCATATTTTGTAAACGCCCACATGATTGGCGAATGGCGGGAATCACTCATTATTCACCCAATCAGCGATCATTTTACACGTTGCTGTTGGCTAGGCTATGGGTGGTAGGCAATGTCGTTGTTGTCTTGCATGAATGATAAAACGCTGATGCACATTCCATAATGGAAAGACATCTACGTAATTTGTTATACTGTCAAACGTTTGACAGTGTTGTAAAAAAACATTCCTGCAGCAGTGGATTTTGTAATATAATCTTGGAAGAAACAGGGCAAGTGTTTTGGACAGCGTTCACACTGTCACGGGCGCACGTGGGCCCTCGGCCTCGCACACAGACGTGATGGTTTACATAGTCATGTCATTAAATGGGGCATGGGTTATCTGTGTTCTAACGCTAATTTATCATTATTTCACATATGCCTGAATCTGCAGGCACAACCAAAACTAAGAAATGTTTTTCATGACAGACAGCTATAGTTTCAAGCCTCCTTGTATACCTGTCAAAACTCTCAGTCATGAATTCGACTTTGCTTTAGTTTAAATGCAATTATGCAAAATGAACTATTAATAGAAAGTGTCAATGAATAAATCAATTGTTAATATTAAATATGAAAAAGAGTTTGTTTTATAATGTCCGAGCTCATAAAATGGCCTAAAGTGCAGGCTATAATAAATAATATTGTACTTTTTACTTGTTTGCGTTATATTATTTTTCGAATTTAAACTGACTTTATTGTGTGATATGTAGAAGAGACACAACACTGACAGAAGACATTGACTGTAGTCATTAAGGTTGATATTTAATTTCTCGAAATATCTATAAATAAATGTGCTAAAATTGTATAGTGTGAAAGTTGCCTCCGATGTTATATTAGCAAACTGAGACCACGACTAAAAGATTTTATTTAATGTCGAGTTTTCTCTTTTTATTGTTTCAATCTGAAAAATTAACATTTGAAAAAACATGCAACATAAGAGCTTCAGAAAGTCTTCATGGTGTCACTCCTGTTGGAACTTGGTCTTCTAAAGCGATGGGCACCTCGGTAGCAGCATATTTTCTTTACAATATTTGGGCCAGTAACTTTTCAAATATCCTAGCCCCCCGGACCAGTGGATACAAAAGCTTAATGTCAAGGCCTGTAGGACTTTGTTTTGTTTTTGGTTGTAATAATCGGGAAGTTCCCAAATAGTCCCAAACAGCTATATTTTCTGGAGGATAATTACAAGCAGAAGCGGTGTGACATTTGCCTGTAAGAATGATCATGCATTTTAATAGGTTATTGTGGTAGTTGCCATAGCATCGGCGGCTAGTACTTGTGTTTAGCAATCTTGAAAAGAAATAAAGAATGCCATCTTTCTTGGAGCACAACCTGTGTTATGATTATGTGTATTGCGACACCTTCTCAGATATAAGTGCTTATCGAACTGTTGAGAAACCACAACGTACAGCAATGTAAAATGCAAATCGAGTAAAAGACACATACGGCGTGAAATCGTTCATACTATCTGCGCTACGTAAATCGCTATATGTCTATGACAGGGTGGTGACTGTCATCCGTTGTTAGAACATCATTATTGTGTCCTGTCCCCAATCAGTTCCAGTCACGCGCAGTTTTGCGGTATCGTGACCCACTTACAGGCCCTATAAACATAGTTTGTTTATGCCAACCACTCTGACTTTTTGGCATCGACATTGTGCTAAGACACAATATTTGTAAAACATGAATATGTCTGGAATGATGTTGAATGATGGAATTAATACAAGGAAGTATCAAATGTAACCAAAATATATGTTTATAACTGCACAAATGAGGTGTGTCTGGATTATACATATGTGCCAATTTTTTTTATTGCTGATTTAATGTTTCATGTATTTTCGGTGTAGTCATGAAAATATAGACATAGCCAACAGAAATTGGAAAACAATTTTAGTTACATAATTAACTGATTTAGCCCATTGTGTGTCAGGTTCTTTGATTTACATTAGTTCTGATTTGTACCTCACGTTCGATAAATCAAAATATTGCTACCACTAGATGCTGAAATGGTATTCCTTCGGCATAGACAGTCACTTTGGTTTGTGCCCTGTGGAACTTTAAAACTTCAAGGCATCAATAATTGGAAACTAATAAGGCAAGTGGCACATTTACTTAACTCAGGCATCATGCCACCAACTGCCAGTGTCCTGCTACCTTTATATCCAGCAATTGTGAAAACAGTATAACACGTTGTAGATATGCCTTAATATTGAGAACAGTTGGAGTCTAAAAGAATTGAAAGATGAACTAAAAAAAAAACAGTGAGTGCGTAAAGTGCATATCAGCACTTCCTAACAATCCTAAAAGTTGCCCATTAATTTCAGTACAACCTACAAATAAACCCCTTGTATTGTGTTGCCAGGTGGAGAGCATGACAAACATATACACCATTATAGTTTATGATGTGATGTTTTCAGTCAATCGATGATTGTCCTGGAGACGGAACGCCGTCCACTACAGACGCGCCTCCTGTGAGCAAGGAGGAGCGACGTGGAGGGGATGGAGCGGAGGACGTGTGCCCTGTGGTCCCTGTTCCTGGGAAAGTGGGGAGTGACGCTGCCAGTACAGACAGCAGTCCGAGCGTATCAGCAGACAGGGAGGTGAGCCCAGCCTTGGACGCAGGTAAAGGGAAGCCAGTGGCTGAGGCAGCACCAAAGGTGAAGGAAAGTTCACGCTCGAGAAAGAAGGAAGATAAAAGTATTGGTGAGTCCAACCATTCCTCATTTGATGACTTTCACATCTAATAGACAACCTTTACAAATGCAATTTCATTTCATATCCACTAATTCCAGTTAAATTAGTTTGCTCCTCACATTTCTTTAATTTGTTTGCTCCTTGGGTTTCTGACTAAATTAAGGAAAAAGCAAAGCGACCAAGTATTTGCTATAATATCCTAGTGTGTTTGTGCACAAATGCTAGCTAGTTCACTTTATTATAATTATTAGACAAACTAAACTATTAAATTTTTTGTTTCGAACGAGTTGGTTCAAAATTATGTGTGAATCCTTAGTATGAACACCAGCCTTGTGTGGATTTATATCCTTGTCTTCTCGTGATCATGTCATGTGGGCGATATTGACCTTTAACTTCACCCTCTGGAGCTAACAGTCATAAGATGCTGTTACCTGAGTTAGCAACTAGCAATAACACTTAGTGGCAAGGAGGGTAAGTTATAATTATACATTTTAACACCGTTCTTTTTTACTATGTGGAATAATACAGTTGTTTAGATGTTGTTATAATAATTTTTTGTATTATAATTAATTGAATTAAACAGTTACAATTACAATATTTGTACCTATTTGTTTATAAAATAGACATAATTAGATCATTGTTCTGCAGGAATCAGTTAGTGTCAATTGATAGATTTGTTAGACGAATGACTTAATTAATATATGTACAGTCAGGTGGAGACGGCAGCATATTGCTATTTATAATTATTAATATACATTCATTTATGGAAAAAAAGTAAAGCTTGTTTGCGTGGTGGAAAAAGGCATATGCTTCTTTGTGTAATGTGCTTTTACTGGGAACTGTACTCTCTTGTCGATATAAATATGAATATTAGACTTACAGCGAGTATTAAACAAAATGCTGGTATCAATCTGTATCAAAAAAGTCTAGTATTGAACTGACACTAATGTAACATCCTCTGTGTAATGTGTCAG
This sequence comes from Ridgeia piscesae, assembly GCA_025642075.2. Classification (NCBI taxonomy): domain Eukaryota; kingdom Metazoa; phylum Annelida; class Polychaeta; order Sabellida; family Siboglinidae; genus Ridgeia; species Ridgeia piscesae. Next base: position 537,764 of record JAODUO010000123.1, read on the forward strand.
GATTACTATTGGAGTGCCCCCTCCATCAGGACTACTATTGGAGTGCCCCCCCCCCTGTGTCTGCTACACTGGCTCAACTATGAATGTGTAAATCTACAAGGTGGATGAATTCAGTGGGATATGACCTCCACAGTGTAATGTATCATGAATATGTTGGAGTGACCCCCACTCTGTGTATTGTCACCCCCAAGTGTCTGCTACTATCATCATGACAGTGTGAACCCAGTGGGGTTGACTTCCTGGTGGATTGACCTCCCCCAGTCAGTGCTCACAACTGTTCAATGACGAGTAAAATTGTATGCATCTAATGGGGTGTGACCTCCCCAGTGAAGTGTAACAGGACTTTACTAGTAGAGTAGTTCCCAGTCAGTCTGTTCACAGTGGCTCAGTGTAATAAATTACAAAATATGGTGGTGCCAACGCAGTGGGGTGTGACCTCCCCAGGGTAACAGGACTACTAGTGGGAATAACCCAGGGTTTTATGCAGGATAACATTCTTGTTAGTCACACATTTTTTGGTGGACACGTGGATGATAACTCTTATACATACCAGGCAATTTATGTGTATTATGACCTGAAATATACAAATACACCGATTTTCAAGGCATAACATTGTATCTATGACTTATTTTCTACCAATCCAGTGAAATTTCTACGATCCAAATGATGGGTGGATGGGTCTCTGCATAAAGCTATGGAGTGACCCCCCCTCCTGTCGGTTTTGACCCAAATGGAGTGTGACCTCCCCCTTGTAACTGGACACTCACTCACTAAAACTACAATACAATTTTTTGTTGAACTGAATGAATTGTGACATCCCCCATGTAACTGGACTCTACCAGTGGACACTGATAAACTGTAAAACTACAATACAAAAATGTTTGACCCGAATGGATTGTGACATCCCCCGTGTAACTGGACTCTACCAGTGGACACTGACTCACTGTAAAACTACAATACAAAAATGTTTGACCTGAATGGAGTGTGACCTCCCCCGTGTAACAGGACTCTACCAGTGGAGTGACACCCCCGTTCAGTGTCTGCCGACACTGGCTCAGTGTTGAGCTAGGGAGCATGTGCCAAGACAAGTCTCTGCCTGTTGTGCCTGGTTCATTCACTGACAGCAGCTTATAGTTTGACTGTGTGCCTGTGTCTCTGATCGTCTTGGACAGTGTCCTGCACACCTTCAATTATGCCTGGTCATAGTCTCGAGTTCCGGTGTGAGAAATATAGGGAGGATGGAGGTTAGTTCACCGATGCCCGGCGGTTGTTCAACGGAGGTTGCTGCCGATACCTGTGGGCTTGTGTAAATTACCTGCGTAGACATGTTATGGCAGACCTACAGATGCATGCCAATATCTATGTATGTGTGTGGCTCATTCTTGTCACTGGCTGAGGTTAGTCATGTATCATGTGCCTGTTAGACAGCCTACCAAGTGGGTCGGGTCTCTCTAAGGGCCTACACGTGGTTGTTACACGTGTACAATTAAGTATGCGTTGTATGTACATGTTGCTGTAATTGTCGCCTTCCGTTGTCCGGTAAATAGGAATGCTAGGAATGTTATGAAAGGTACTATTTGTATTTACTCGGGCTGCACAGTGTAACTGGACGAACAATAACAGGTACCCACAATGCAAATGTCAATATCACAGGTCAGGGATCACTGCAGAAATTTTGAAACTATATTATAGTTCTTTAAAAAAAAAAAATTCATATTAGTAATTTGGCAGCTTTTAATTAAAAGATTAATTTCATATTAGTACTTTGACAGCTGTCGGATTTAATCACTGATTTGCCAGACGAAGCAGACATGATTTTGTGCAATTAATGTTTTTATTAATGTTTTGTTTAATAGTGGACTAGTGGTTGTACATCACTTTAGTTGACTTTGAACTTGATAGCAATTTTTGCAAGATTGCATTATTTGCATCCAGAAACCCATTTAATTTAAGATGGAAAACTGACAAGGAGAATTTTAGTTCAGAAATGTCTCAGTGCTCAAACAGCAGCAACTAGTAAGGTATAATCTTCTCAGTTAATCATAGGTCATTGCCTGTAATTATACAGCCTACAGATCTGTCATTAAACCTGCAGGTGTCCAGTTCTGCTTGCAAACTTATCAGAAACGAACATTTATGACCACTGACTTAACAGCAGGGACAAATTGTTTTAAACTTAGTAACTGTTAGGGTTAGATACTGGTTAATCAGTCAACCAAAGCCTGATGCAGAAATCCTGCCCAGACGTACTGTCACTGTTTAGTAGGTTTAGACTCCAGGCTGATACGATTTATTGTAGACATGCACAAATTCCTCACTAAGTAAACCATGGCTGTCACCGCGCTGTAGACGGCTTAGTACAGTATTTACCAGCCCATGCCATAAATACAACTTAGGTAAATCATGTCATGTCATGTCACGAATAAATTGTCATTCAATGTTAACATGTGCCCGAGGTAGGTTCAAACAAATGCTGTGTACTAATAAAAACTACTGTCAGGGATTGATGGAATATAGAAATGTTGGTGTGGATCATGTGGTCCCCTATTGTGGTCATACTTGGGGGTCTGCAGAACAAATATTTAATAGTTTAAATATTTTGAATGAAAGATATATTCCTGTTACTTTTCTTCAACCTGTTGTGTCTGTCATTTTCTCCACCTTTCACATGCTGTAATAATATAGTTTATCATGAGTTTCATTCATTTTTTTCATTATATATATATATATATATATATATATATATATATATATATACTGCTTGTTGCCAATTTGTGTTTAGTTACTTTATTAAGCTCGGAACAATGTTTGAAAGTTGAAAGATTTCGCCTGCAACACGTTCGAATGGTAAACAAAACATCCAGTTTCAAAACAAAATTGAACGGCAGTAACGTAGAAGCGAGCAGAGTTAACCACAAGACCCTTTGATGTTTAACTTTCCCACGTTCTAGACAGCAGACTTCCTGTTACAAATTTCTGGTCGGGCAATTTTTGGCAGATGAGCTGGCACCCTCCGATTAACTCTGGGTTTACCATCTTGTAAGCCTCAGGAACCACGCTACCAAGAAACATTTAAGATGTTATATATGAAACAAGTAGTTTCGAGACTCACGGACTCCATAATTGAATTCAGATTAATTACTGTTATTTTATACAATCTAGACTGTTAGTAATATCTACCAGGACTTTCTCTGATTGATAAAAGGCCGGTGACATGGGCCCAGATTTGGCTGGGCCCAGATTCAACAAAACGCATACCTCGCACGCGCATGCATGTGCAGTTCTCTGTCATAGCGTTGGCGACATACGTCATGCCTGGGGCGAGTTTCCTCAAAACTTATTTAAAATTTGCATAGTAACAATCATAGTGGCATATCTTACGCATTACTAATGGAAACTATGTTGATAATAATGGAGAATTCTGGCCCGCTACTGTCACGGTCCCAGATTCAGCAGATTCATGTCAAATCTGGGCCGGCACCACCGGCTTTCGACACGTTGTGCTTTCCAAAGTTCCTCATGTATCCGTTCTGTGTTTGTGTGCGACAGAACACATCCTGAAGGCTCTCAACAGTCTGCAGAGTTCAGAGGAGAAGCTGGCGGCTCTGTGCAAGAAGTACACGGAGCTCCTCGATGAACACAGAGTGCTCCAGAACAAGACAAAGAAGAGCGAGAGGCAACTCACCATGGTATGTCACTCACCATGGTATGTCACTCACCATGGTATGTCACTCACCATGGTATGTCACTCACCATGGTATGTCACTCACCATGGTATGTCACTCACCATGGTATGTCACTCACCATGGTATGTCACTCACCATGGTATGTCACTCACCATGGTATGTCACTCACCATGGTATGTCACATCGCCAGCTGATGGCAGCATCTCTTGCACAGTCCTCTTATTTCTGAGTTGTCATGTGGCGACACGTCTCCAATGAATACACTCTTGTATGCTGTGTTTGTTTCGTTCGGTGGTGTCAGGTGTCTTTATATTTATTTATATTATATTTTTATATTTTTACGACTTATTTTAGAATAGTAGTATTCTTCACAATTATCTACTTTATGTATTTTAATAGTACTATTAAAAAACCCAGGAACACAAAACCAGCTTAGGTAAAATAATATATTTTATTTTATATAACGCTACATGCATAATTGTTGTGAAGCACTACAAACAATTATGCATGTAGCGTTATATAAAATAAAATATATTATTATTTTACCTAAGCTGGTTTTGTGATCCTGGGTTTCCTCCAGGGTTAGAAATAACTCCACAATTTTTGGTAATCAGCAGGACTACTAGTTGGGAAATCTGGTAGTCCTCAGATATAATATCTGGTAGTCAAATGTAAGCAAAATAACATGAAAAACACTTGACATTTGACAAATATTCCCAAATGTTTTGGTAGTCCATTGGACTAGGTACTGCTGTCTTTATTTTTGGTAGCCTGACCGAATTTCTGGTAGTCCTCGGACTACCGGACTACCACTATTTCGACCTCTGATTTCCTCCCGTGTGAATTCCATTCGAATATTTGTCTTGTCGCTGTTGTAGTGTATTTGTACAAAGTGTGGGTCCTACCTATGTCCATTTTCTTTTTTGAGTGTATATTTTGTTTGTTCCATTAGTGTATGTTGGATATTTGTGTCACACGTGATCGTTGCTAATGACATGCAGCAGTGTGGGTGAGAGTTCCCCAGGCCAGGCAGGTCAAGACGGTGTTTGACTGAACAACTCTGAGCTGTCCTAAGGACTGACCACTGACACTGTGTGACCTAAGAACTGACCTGTGCTTGTAGGTGATGCGCGAGAAAGACCAGTTGCAGAGTGAGCACAGTAAAGCCATCCTGGCCAAGAGTAAACTCGAGAGTCTGTGTCGAGAACTCCAGAGACACAACAAACTCGTGAAGGTAGGTGGACCGGTGACACTTGTCGCTTGATCACGATGTCGTCACCTCACAAAGTTGAATAAACTAATTTTCAGCTGCGCCTGTAAACATGTCGTTGTTATTACCTGATGTGTAATGTGTTCGAACCATGCATTTCAGTAGAGCGCATGGGACACTGGGGACACTGTCTGTATATACCCTCTGTATTTTATATTAGCAACTGTCACTTGAAAACATGATACGTATTAATGAGTCACTGTACTTTGTAGGCTTTCCAATTTTATTTATGTATGGCATCAATCTTATCCGAATTGTTTTTTGTATTGGAATTTTTATTTATGTGTACGAAACCCTTCGATCAGTTGTGTGTTCTTTAACACGAGAATGACTTGCGCGGAAGCCACTTACATATTCATAGACAGTATTAGCCACTTTAGTTGTTTTAGTGACAACTAGTGTCTGTGTGAGCCCTGTATATAAAATGCTACAGATCCAGTCAGTTGTTTGTTCCAGTAGTGCCAGTGGTAGTCACTACCTGGTGCTCACTAACATTGGCCCCTAGACTTAGGTCTGTTTGTTCCAGTAGTGCCACTGGTAGTCACTACCTGGTGCTCACTAACATGGGCCCCTAGACTTGGGTCTGTTTGTTCCAGTAGTGCCAGTGGTAGTCACTACCTGGTGCTCACTAACATGGGCCCCTAGACTTAGGTCTGTTTGTTCCAGTAGTACCAATGGTAGTCACTACCTGGTGCTCACTAACATGGGCCCCTAGACTTAGGTCTGTTTGTTCCAGTAGTGCCAGTGGTAGTCACTACCTGGTGCTCACTAACACAGGCCCCTAGACTTAGGTCTGTTTGTTCCAGTAGTGCCAATGGTAGTCACTACCTGGTGCTCACTAACATGGGCCCCTAGACTTAGGTCTGTTTGTTCCAGTAGTGCCAGTGGTAGTCACTACCTGGTGCTCACTAACACAGGCCCCTAGACTTAGGTCTGTTTGTTCCAGTAGTGCCACTGGTAGTCACTACCTGGTGCTCACTAACATTGGCCCCTAGACTTGGGTCTGTTTGTTCCAGTAGTGCCAGTGGTAGTCACTACCTGGTGCTCACTAACATTGGTCCCTAGACTTAGGTCTGTTTGTTCCAGTAGTGCCACTGGTAGTCACTACCTGGTGCTCACTAACATTGGCCCCTAGACTTGGGTCTGTTTGTTCCAGTAGTGCCAGTGGTAGTCACTACCTGGTGCTCACTAACATTGGTCCCTAGACTTAGGTCTGTTTGTTCCAGTAGTGCCACTGGTAGTCACTACCTGGTGCTCACTAACATTGGTCCCTAGACTTAGGTCTGTTTGTTCCAGTAGTGCCAATGGTAGTCACTACCTGGTGCTCACTAACATTGGCCCCTAGACTTAGGTCTGTTTGTTCCAGTAGTGCCACTGGTAGTCACTACCTGGTGCTCACTAACATTGGCCCCTAGACTTAGGTCTGTTTGTTCCAGTAGTGCCACTGGTAGTCACTACCTGGTGCTCACTAACATTGGCCCCTAGACTTAGGTCTGTTTGTTCCAGTAGTGCCAGTGGTAGTCACTACCTGGTGCTCACTAACATGGGCCCCTAGACTTAGGTATGTTTGTTCCAGTAGTACCAGTGGTAGTCACTACCTGGTGCTCACTAACATGGGCCCCTAGACTTAGGTCTGTTTGTTCCAGTAGTGCCAATGGTAGTCACTACCTGGTGCTCACTGAACACGGGCCCCTAGACTTGGGTCTGTTTGTTCCAATACTGCCAATGGTAGTCACTACCTGGTGCTCACTGACACGGGCCCCTAGACTTGGGTCTGTTTGTTCCAGTAGTGCCAGTGGTAGTCACTACCTAGTGCTCACTGACACGGGCCCCTAGACTTGGGTCTGTTTGTTCCAGTAGTGCCAGTGGTAGTCACTACCTAGTGCTCACTGACACGGGCCCCTAGACTTGGGTCTACTGGTGCATCTACTGGCCAGCTGGTCAATTCTCTCAGTCTGTTCAGTTGTATTTAAGTATCGTGGCCACTCATTTGCTACTTTTGAAGGCTAAGTCGCTGCTCGTCTTCTTGTACCAGTCCACTACTTCACTGTCTCTCTCCCTCAGAAGCATGTTTCAGTGTGTCTTCTCCCATTTTGCTCTGCGTAGTCTGTTTATTTCCACCATCAACATGTTTCATAAACATCACCGCGGATGCAGTGTGAATTTTGGATTTACAGTTTTGTTTATATTCACTGTTGTTTGTGAAACATGCTGCACCAAGCAGTCTACAAGTGTGTCATGTCAAGTACTAGCATACGTTAAGCTTTTCGTTTGTGTAATTTATTTTAGATTACACCATTTTTATAGTTAGAATTTTATGTTTTATACATGTTGTTTGGGAGGAGGAGGAAATAGAAGTGAAAGTTGTTACACCAGAAAGGTGTTTTGTGTAAATACAACCTATGTCAGGTACCACCAAATGTTAAGCTTTTCACTTGTCTAATCTATTTTAGGTCACACAAACCTTATTTTAGATTTTGTTAGAGACGAGGAGGAGGAAATAAAAGTAAAACTTGTTGACGACTGCGTTTGTTACGTAGGAGGAGAGTCTGGCCCGAGCGAAAGAAGAGGACGAGAAGAGAAAGGAGGTGACAGCCAGGTTCCAGGTGAGAAGAAAATCAGTTTTTCATATAAGAAATACAGTACTAATTAGTATACATTTTTATTTATATAATTTCATTTATTTATAGTGTTTAATTAACAGTTTTAATAAGTAATTTAATGTGTTCTATATTTTATCTGGACGTTACATTTACAGTTTTTATGACACATATTGAATAGTTTGTTTTTTGTACAGCTCTTGAGCGTAGCGATATTGCGCTTTATGGATATTATTAAATCAGAGTTAAGATGTACGCGCGCGTGCGCACACACGCACACGATTATTTATTTATTAGGAAAACATTGTTTTGTGCTCAGTGACATATTTACGGTAATGCTGATTCGGCTAGTGCCATGCCTTTGTAAATTGTCATACATGTTTATGTTTGAAAAGAGCGAACAACCAATATACAGTTGTGCCATTTCTTTCATTGTAAACCCAACAGTTGCTCATGGATTATTCTTGACTGTTACTTTATGATTACCTCACCAGAAAGTCGTACGCGTCTAACCGTACCCACCAACAACCATTAGAATTCAGCCTTGCTTATTAACCAAGCCAATATTTCTATGAAATGGGATACTGTGGAAACCCCAACAAACATTCTTTTCATTGAAAAAACTCAGCTGATGTAATCACACGGCAGTTGTCTGTATTCATTCGAGACGTAGACAGCTGTGTATGTTGTAGTCAAGGTGAGAGTCACCAGCTCACATTTCACTGGCAAATGAGGTACATGTAGGTCCACCTGGTGATCAGGTAGTACACTAAATTAATTTCACTCTGCATTGGTTATATATGTGTTTATTCAGTTCATTATAATAATAATAATTTATTTTGTTTACATATATTACACATATATAAAATCTCTGTCCTTATTAGAGGGAGTTAAATTACACCATCTATAAAACATAATTTCAATAAGTTATAAATAAAACATTAAAAAGGATATATTAGGTTAAGTAAATAATATTAAAATAAGTTATTTCAATAAAATAAAAATAAGTAAGTTAAATACAATACTAAGTTGACTTTGTAAAATTAGACTTGTATAAATAAAGATTAAGAAGTCAAGCAAACTTTAAAAAACGTTTTATTTGCGTAGTTAAAAACATGTAAATAGTCAACTGTATTTAAACGTCACTTCAGCCTGCCACACAGTGTTATAAATGCGATGCGGAGGAGACGTGTGTTTTTAACAATGTCAAATGTTTCCACTGAGTCAGCATCCGTGACAGTGGGGGGGGGGCAGACTGTAGTCATTTAGTAATGTTGTTTCTGTTATGACGTGTTTCCTCATTCTTTGAAGTATGGATTGTTTACATCTGTGGTTGTTGATGTGTGTCTCCCTGTAGACAACCATCAATGAGATTCAGCAGCAGATGAACGACCATTACACGAAGAACACGAAGCTGCGAGAAGAGAACTTGGAACTGGCGAACAAACTCAAAAACCTCATCGAACAGTACGAGTTGCGAGAACAGGTGGGTGTGCTGTGTGAACCACAGTTACGTGTGTGACTTGTCTCGTGTAGTGCCTTGTGAGATCACCCGCAGTAGTGTGCAAGAAATTAGAAAGTATGTGCACGTTATGTGGTAGATAAAATGATTATCAGTATGCACAGGTGCTTGTCTTTGTAATGAAGATGTAGCAGCCACACCCATTAATCCCAGACTATCAAAAGTTACCAGTATTAAGGAGTGGTCAGTGTTAAGAAGTGGTCAGTGTCAGGAGAGATGGTCAAGATAAATAATTGTTTCGTGTTCTGTTGATGCGTGCCTTCCATATTGTGTTTTGAGAACACAACTGACACTGGCCACTGAAATATATTATCTGTATTGTACATTTTGATTGTTATTCCTCAAAATAAGTGGTGTTAGTTGTATATTGGATACAGATTGTAATTATATCAAGTTTAATTTTGGGCAAGTGTTGTAAGTAACATACTTCTTCTTGCCCTTATTAACTTCAGAACTACGATTTATCAGTAGATTTTATGTTGTATACAGTGTATGTATTATGTTTTTTATTATAAATATCTCTTAAATGTCACAAACGTAATTATCCGACAAATATGCCACATGACAAAAACTGCATAATTAGTCTTTCAGAATAGTTTAAAAGTTAGATGTTTGTGTGAGTCTACATGAGACGTCTCTCCCCACCCAGCACATAGAGAAGATGTTTAAGCACAAAGACTTGGAACAGCAGTTGATGGATGCCAAGCTGGCCCAGGCTGTCATGCAGGTGTCGGAGGAGAAGAAACGAAGTCTCACCGAGAAGGAGCTTGTGAGTAGTACGCTGTGTTGGCACTAGGTAGAGCCACCCACCGGTTAACTGCGATTGTGGTTACTGTTTGTATGAAATATATGAGTAGAGCAAGGTGGATAAAATTGAGTAGTTGTATTTGTATTTTTAAGTAGTAGTTTCAGGGTAAGTGTTTTACAGTAGTAAATAAAAAATAGTTCTTTATGGTATAGTGTAAAGTATGACATCATTAGTTGATCATTTACACCAGTATGCATGTCTGTTTACACCTTTATGGGATATGTGCATGGTGGGATATGTGATGTTGTATTGTGGAATAAGTGTTGTTGCATTGTGGGATGTGTTCTGTTGCATTGTGGGATGCGTTCTGTTGCATTGTGGGATATGTTGACAGTTGATGCTGGAGGCGGCTGAGGGTCAGAAAAGGATCCAGCTGCTGGAAGCTCAGGAGAAACAGCTACGGGCACAGGTGTGTTACCTCTCTGTAATGTCACTGCACGCTCAGTACTCGTGTCCAGACCTTTCACGCTGACATAAGCAAGTAACAGATCTCCCAGCCTGTTGGGGTCACACATGACGGAAAAATTTCGTGGAGGTTTTAAAATATCTTACTTTGTTGATGGGGTCAGTCACCTAACAAATGTAGTTTGCCCGAAATATGTGTCCTGCTTTTGCATCCTATCTACACATAAAACAATGTGAGCGTCTGTGGGTTAGTTTGATCTGTAACGCATGAAGTTATATTGTAAAATTAGATAAATCAACTTGAATACCAATACCCCAGGGAAATCAACGGATGGGAGAATGATGTGATTTTGTGCCTATAGGTGTCGCTGTACACTGAGAAGTACGAGGAATTTCAGAGTACGCTGACCAAGAGCAACGATGTCTTCCAATCATTCAAGACAGAGATGGACAAGGTAATCATTCGCCACTGCCGAGTTGGTTTGTTTAATGACGGTTTTAATATTTTTAAAAAACATCAGAATATCTGGGATACAACGCATTTTAAGTAGCATAGTTTTTGGGGTTGTTTTGTTGCTGAGTACTTCCTGGATTATATTAAGTTAATACATATATGTTGAAGTCTATTCTACATGAAGGACCTGTGGTGTTGTTATGCATTAATCTTCACGCTAACCCCAGCCTAAATTATCTACAGGAATTCCATTGATCCTGGTTGCGATCAGGACACCGTCTGTCATGTTATTGACATCATTAGCATATCAAGACATTTGCCCCATCAACATGTTGTAGATGACGAAGAAGATAAAGAAACTGGAGAAGGAGACGTCTGTGTGGAGGTCTCGCTGGGAGAACAGCAACAAGTCTCTCATTGACATGGCAGAGGAGGTCTGTGTCATCACTGTTGGCTCTAATCACAGTTGTACACCCACTTATGGGATGACAGATTGTAAAATACTGTCCGTTCGTTCGTTCGTTCGTTCGTTCGTTCGTTCGTTCGTTCGTTCGTTCGTTCGTTCGTTCGTTCGTTCGTTCGTTCGTTCGTTCGTTCGTTCGTTCGTTCGTTCGTTCGTTCGTTCGTTCGTTCGTTCGTTCGTTCGTTCGTTCGTTCGTCTCGTCGTTCGTTCGTTCGTTCGTTCGTTCGTTCGTTCGTTCGTTCGTTCGTTCGTTCGTTCGTTCGTTCGGTCTCGTTCGTTCGTTCGTTCGTTCGTTCGTTCGTTCGTTCGTTCGTTCGTTGTGATTTTCCACACTTGTTATAAAGCAATGCCTATATCAAATTTCACCTTTGGCGGTTGAATTGAGCTGTGTTCTTGTTATTTTGAAATGAAACTTGTCTGATCTGATCAAAATTTAGTAAGCATAAATTTCAAACCCTATAACTATAATACATGATACTGGTCGGATGATTGTCATCAGTATAAATTCAGCTGTATTTATTAAGCATCTATAAAAATCATTATGTTGGAAAAAAATCCCCACATCTATTGATACATATACGCCTGTTAATCATATTTATAATGTGATAGATAACAGATACTTGTAGGATTTACACCTCATATGACGTGATAAACGAATATTATGCTCATGTTTAAAACTACACCGTGGGTTTTAAAACTTGTTTTCTTCCAGAAAACAAAGAGCGACAAGGAGATCGCACTGCAACAAGTACGAATCAAGAAACTTGAAAGTTTGTGCCGAGCTCTTCAGGAGGAGAGGAAGAAATCACCTGCTTCTGGTGCCCAGCCACGTATGTCACTTGGCAGTTTACCTACTATTATTTCATTCTTCACAATCAACCTCGAAGCATCAGTCGTATGGAACTGCCAATGATTTGTCTGTCCTCCACACAGTGTAGCAGAATATCTGTTTAGCCCCGCCTTCCTCTGTTTAGCCCCGCCTTCATCTGTTTAGCCCCGCCTTCATCTGTTTAGCCCCGCCTTCCCCTGTTTAGCCCCGCCTTCCTCTGTTTAGCCCCGCCATCCTCTGTTTAGCCCCGCCTTCATCTGTTTAGCCCCGCCTTCCCCTGTTTAGCCCCGCCTTCCTCTGTTTAGCCCCGCCTTCCCCTGTTTAGCCCCACCTTCCCCTGTTTAGCCCTGCCTTCCTCTGTTTAGCCCTGTTTAGCCCCGCCTTCATCTGTTTAGCCCTGCCTTCCCCTGTTTAGCCCCGCCTTCCCCTGTTTAGCCCCGCCTTCCCCTGTTTAGCCCCGGCTTCCTCTGTTTAGCCCCGCCTTCCCCTGTTTAGCCCCGGCTTCCTCTGTTTAGCCCCGGCTTCCTCTGTTTAACCCTGCCTTCCTTGGTTTAGCCCCACCTTCTGTTTAGCCCCACCTTCCCCTGTTTAGCCCCGGCTTCCTCTGTTTACCCTTGCCTTCCTCTGTTTAACCCCGCCTTCCTTGGTTTAGCCCCACCTTCTGTTTACCCCTGCCTTCCCCTGTTTAGCCCCGCCTTCCCCTGTTTAGCCCCGCCTTCCCCTGTTTAGCCCCGGCTTCCTCTGTTTAGCCCCGCCTTCCCCTGTTTAGCCCCGGCTTCCCCTGTTTAGCCCCGGCTTCCTCTGTTTAACCCCGCCTTCCTTGGTTTAGCCCCACCTTCTGTTTAGCCCCACCTTCCCCTGTTTGGCCCCGCCTTCCCCTGTTTAGCCCCGGCTTCCTCTGTTTACCCTTGCCTTCCTCTGTTTCGCCCCGCCTTCATCTGTTTACCCCCACCTTCCTCTGTTTAGCCCCGCCTTCCTTGGTTTAGCCCCACCTTCTGTTTACCCATGCCTTCCCCTGTTTAGCCCCGCCTTCCTCTGTTTACCCTTGCCTTCCTCTGTTTAACCCCGCCTTCCTCTGTAATATTACCAATGGCAGGTATTTTTTTTAATGATTTGAATGATTCATGGATGACTGATTCAAACTGAACAATCAGTCGATTTTATTTAATATAATGTTATTATACATACAAAATATTTATGCCAGTATTGAAGTCATTGTATTAGTAACCAAAAAACAGTTACACACTAGGTTGTTTTAAGATATGCATTTGTCTACAGCAAGTATCAAGCATGGGTTGTGTTAATAAAAATCACGATTCACTAGTCTAGTTTCCATGTAACACACATATTGTGATTTCAGGCAATATGTCGCCTCCATTAGTGACAAATTGTGATCAATTACTTTAGACAAAACCACTTTGTAAGGGTTAACCTTTGGCTTCTACTTTTCCACAATAATTGTGAATCCAAGTAAAAATAATCATGCAAATATTGTAACGACATTGTGGAAATAAGATGTTTCTGTCTAACGTAGATGGTGTGTGTCATTCAGTGAACGGCCTCACGGACGACCAGTTGAAGGCCAGTGACGTTGCGCCAACCGATGACGCAGCAGGAGCAGCTCTTGTAGACAAAGAGCCAGAACCAGCCACCACGTCCATAGACGAAGTCCCCACTGCCGCGGCCGAACCAAAAGAGATGACAGATCCCGTTGGTGGTGACTCTGAGAGCATATCCGACGAGGAGAAAGACGCAACATCACCCCAGAAACTGCAGTCCAACCCCAGTGGTACCCAGTCTCAAGAAGGGGGAGATTTAGGCAAGGCAGAGGGAGTTTCCGAAACGTCTGATGGTCATACGGGAGTCGCCCAGGTGCTTGACGACGCTCAGGGTGATTCAGCCACCGCCACCGGCGTGCCAAATGAGGATGACACACCGACAGAGATAAAATAGCTAACTCTAGGCTCGTTAGACATCTACGTAGAAGCTGTAACTTAATCCCCCGTGTGATGATCAGGTCGTTTGCGTGCAACGCGATATGATCATCAGCTTTTTAATTGTCACACTTGCACTGACGTGAATAATATTGTTTTGCTGCGATGCCTCCACGACTGTAAACGGTTGAGTGTTTGGATTTGTTGCCGGCGCGAGAGAGGTTTGTCGTACCGTAGGCCGCGTGTACACGCGTCCCGTCATGCATGTTTCGTATCACTGTGGAATTCTGCTATATAAATAAATGCATCTCGACGAATTCTGCAAGAACTATAAGATTGAGTGTCTGGGTGTTTTGTTTATTAAATTTAATATATTTTGTGCGCCTCAGTCTGGTTTGAATAGAGATGTTACTTTAAAACGCCTAATTACAAGTTTGTTATGAAGGTTTTTGTTGTCCTGCTTGGTGTTCATCTTGTGGTTAACAGTACGGTTAGTCGCCTCGTAGAGACGTTACTGAATTACCAGCCAGTTTTATCCCACGGTCTGGCATTATAGCTAATGACCTTTTGATATGAAGATATAGATCTTGCTGTTACCACGGGAGGTTTGTAGAAAGTCCAGTATAAGACACTGACCAAACCTGATACATTAATGGCTCCATTCGCTGCTGGTAGATACATGTGTGTGTATATATATATATATATACACATACATATGTATAAACTATATATATATATATATAGTATGAGTATATATTCATAAATTATATAACAAAGTCGGAACGGGTCCATGTTCTCGAGAGAGAGAAAATTGAAGTATAATCGTGTCCTAATCGTAGGATGTGAACAAGAACTGCAGTCTCAGCTGACGGAAACGAGATTTTATATGTTGTGCTTACGTCACATCAGATGTCTAAGAGTCTGCATCTGTTCGTGCACCCGCACACAGTCTGCAAACGCACACGCACAGGTACTCCCAGTGTATATGCATAAATAAATCGATATCAACAACATATAAAAAGCAAAATATTTACAGCATAAATACTTCATACATATTAAGAACATTCCGCAGATCGTTGATTAAACTTAACGACATGTTTTGAAAAACTCGGTGGCCACTGCGTCACGTGACATTGCGTTTGAGGAAACGGCACGTGATGACGTCACAGATGTCTACGATTGTTACGCTTCAGGGTGTGGGCAGAACTGGAGGTTTGGGGAAGAAGACGAGTGTTGTGGAATGGGACGAGGTCTGTAAGGCTGACTCATTGCCCGGGGGAGAACACCGTCAGTGGCCCGGGTCCGGGTCAACGAGAAGTCCGATAACGGATCAGCAGATATTGGCAGCGGGTGCCGCAGGGACTTCCGGGTCGAAGTCAAGCATGTAATCACCATCGTCGTTACTTGCCTTTTGTTACCTGTAGCTTTGATACGAGCCGCTGCACCGTGGATCAGAGTCAAAATGAGCGAGAAGAACACGAGGTGTCGGGAAGACGGTAGACCCAGGTCGGCTTCGAGTTGTCCAGCGAGTTGATTCTAGTCCTTTGTGTGTAGCCGTTAGTGTTGTTCTAGTTGTGTCTAGCACTCGACTGGATTCTATTAACTGACTAGTCTGTATTGAATGTGGCTACAACGTTATGCTGGTGTGAGGTCTCTAGAACTAGTCAGTCTTTTGCAGAACGTTTACGCCAAGCT
Organism: Ridgeia piscesae; assembly: GCA_025642075.2. NCBI lineage: Eukaryota > Metazoa > Annelida > Polychaeta > Sabellida > Siboglinidae > Ridgeia > Ridgeia piscesae. The sequence continues at coordinate 553,430 of JAODUO010000123.1, forward strand.
GCTGATGGAAACTGAGCGTGGTCACTGCCCGGATGCTTGTCTTCCTCAATGGTTCTTGACGTCACAAACTGAGACTGGACCGACATGATTCTCTGATTCAGGACGGATTCACAGTCCTCAATGTTGAGAGCCAGGTTTTCACATCAAATGTCATGCCTGTCGTGATTATGATTATAATCCTTTGCGTGTAGCCATTATTGTTGATACTTCGCATTCGCTACCTCGGCCCGCAGTGGTGTGAGTGTGTATGCAACAGCGCGTACACTGATCATCGGCGGCGTAACGAAATTAATATTGGGGGGGGGCTGATTCGGAGCTTCGTCATCACCACTCCGTCGCCGTAATATCTCAGGACGGGGTCTTGTTGGAGATTTTACGTCCGAACATCAGTGGTTCAACATATATACATACATATATATATATATATATGCGTACATATGAATGCTACTATATATATATATATATATATATATATATATATATAACACACACACATCCTTAAATAGTAGTACACATGTAGTATATATATATATATATATATATATATATATATATATATATATGCCTACATATATGGACATAGTAGTATGCGTAGGATACTACATGTATGTACACGTCGTGTACATACGATCATGCATAAACGTCTACATATTGTATGCACATACAATATTTATATATGACACACACACACACACACACACACACACACACACACACACACACACACACACACACACACACACACACACACACACACACACACACACACACACACACACACACGAGACGCCCATGGTAGATGTACTTGGAATGTAACATACACTAATTGCAAGATTTATCACAACAGCGACGGAACAAGGAAACGGTATAGGTCTCCATTGTTTCATCATCGCCAGTCAGGACTGTTTGCCTGCAGTACCAATACGCCTGGCTGATCCCTTATGCCAAGTGTGTAACTTAGCTGAGTCGAACAGGCAACTAAAATCGCCAATTGCGCGAGAACAGCGCAACTACTTGCTTCAATTTGAAGACAGATCAACAATGTCTGGGGCACCATAGCTTGCTGATAAATGAAGTTATAAAAATAATGTCGTTACTGTTCATATCATATGTAAAGCTGAAGGACTACAATCTTCAATGCTAAGCGCAAACTATAGGGGCACGAGCTGTGTCGTGACTGAAAACTTGACTAAACGAAGGTCCAATCTACTTCGCAATGCGAGAACAATTGAGGGCGTGACGTCAACATGGTCGTTGGATGGAAGGATCATCTGCTTACTCAAAACACACACACACACACACACACACACACACACACACGCACGCACGCACGCACGCACGCGCGCGCGCACACACACACACAGTCGTCATGCTCAAACATGCTTGCTTACGTAATCTTGGTATTATCTCCAAAACAAGTCGTATCACGTAACTCGGAACACGTCCAGCAACGCGCGTAATTCATCTGATTTTACTGCTCTAATTAAATTCGGACATAGTTTCCCACGAGCAGTCGCACACCTAAACAAAACCACGTGCCCCGTCAGGTCGTGGGATATCGGCACTTATCGGTCGCGTTCGTGGCGACAATACAATGTCTTTGGTGATATCGACCAAGCGTGCGAGATACGCGTAGTTATCGGCTCGCATTGTCCAGGGTCTAGACGCACATTCAGGGCGATAAGTTGTCAATATACGTCCCTATCACCGTCGCCTTTTTCCTGTATGTTATTATTAATATTTGGCGTTAGACAGCGATCGTGTTTGTTTCGTATAGACGTAGTTTGCGAGGATATTGGGCGGACTACGTAACAATGACAGGAGGCGTTATTGCATAAACGGCGTGAACACTAGAAGGGGTCTTTAACGAGCAAAAACGGCGTGCATATAGCGGTAATCGGGAGTCGATCAGTTACTCTATGACGACGAAAACATCAACCAGAAATACACGGCAGGCGGAGATCGGCTTAACACACCTCGACGAATCTACTGGATTCACACGTCGACATTATTTCACGTCGTCACAGACGTGCCGAATCCGCGGTTCCAGCGACTATTCTTGGGTTAATTTTAACCGACATTTGTGACACTTCAGTTGTCAACCGATGTTTCTTCGGTCGACACCTGCAGTGATTATCAAGGTCATCAAATCCGGCTTTGCATCGCGAAGATATCGGTTGGAAAGCGACTGTTGGAGACGAGAGAGAAGTCAATGTAGCGATGGTGACTGGAATGGGAAACCCTCACGCGCATGCGCCGTCGGAAGTGAGCGCCGATGACATCACCGCCGTTCCGCTGAACACCCGCCGCAGCACGAGCTGGGCTACGAACACTTGGGACGCGTGGGCGAGGGAGACGACCTCGATGCCGGGAGGAGGGCCAGCCCCGACGGCCGACGAACTTAGTCGAGTCAGCGCCGGCGACTTCAACGACGCGCTCTGTCTGTTTGTCGCCGAGACCCGACGAGGCAACGGAGACCCGTACCCGGCCAAGTCCGTCTACCTGCTGTGCACCGGTCTACTCCGGTTCGTGAGGAACTCGTGTCGTCGACCGGATCTGAACATGTTCGACCAATCGAACGCTGTCTTCAGCGACTTCCGGCGGACGCTCGAACGGCGCATGACGGAGTTGACAGGTGAGTGAACCGATGATCACCTTCATCACTGTGGGGCGCGGTAGCACGGTGGCTAGAGCCACAATCGAGAGAACCCGGGTTCGAATCCCATGCTGTCTTTTCGAATCGCTGGCAATTTGCTCATTCTACGTTGCTCAAATTCACTCAGCTTTATGAATGAGTATCTGGCTATAGACTGTGGCGGAAATTAGAATACGAATATTCTTCGCGTATTAATTTAAACGTGGCTGAACGGAAGTCGGGATGGTGTTCGATGGAACAGGTCTGCCACATAATAAAGAGCAAAGAGCTTTGAGCATCCTAAGTACTTAGTTAAGCTATAATTATAAGACATTACCTTTTAAATGACGCAAATAGAGGTTCAGCGTTAAATAATTGAAACAAAGATGGTTATTCTGCAGTGAATTAAATAACATTAAAAGGCATACTAAGTTTGTCAATAAAGGTCTTAATGAATCCATTATTTATAGGATTAGTTCAACACTTACTTAGGGCAAATTAACCTACACTGTTCTCTGTGATATTATACGTGTCCATCCTTTCACATTTCAGGCATATCCTGTGCCTTTTCAATAGCGGGTTTCATTGAGCATTCAAAATTTCCTATAGCTCTTTTTTGTTGTACTGTAAATTCTTTCTTAAAACTATAGACTGTTGACATACGGCAGACAATCGGGCGAATTTGAAAAGGGAGAAAATCAGGTCAAACGAAATGTCCTTCCGGTAGGCTAAATCCCCAAACAGAATACCGTGACGTGATGCCGACGGTTTACCGTGACAGTCTTTTGTCCCACGCAGAGATGGGGATCGGCGCCGTGTCAAGACAGGCACAGCCTATCACGGCGGAACAGGAGCACATCCTGTGGGAAAAGGGGTTGCTGGGAACGAGGGATGCCGAGACGCTGGTACGCACCGTGTACTTCTACAACTCGAAGGCGTTCGGCCTGCGTTCGCGTGAGGAACACCGCGCGCTTGACGTCACTCAGTTCAAGCTGCGTCTAGACGAGTTTGGTAGATACGTCCTCTTCCAACCTCAGGTAGGGAACCAACGGGAGCGACACAAGGGTTGGGTGGGTGCTGTGGTTGTTTTTAGGGCTTATATATTGCAATACGTAAATGTTTTGTTCATATTAACAATCGATCCAAACTTGCTGACTCTGACCTTCAATCGTGCATAGTTAACATAAAGTGTGTAGTTCAAATTGTTGACGGTTTTAATGTCAACAACCGTATGGATACGTTTTGGAAGTTGAGAATGTGAATCTGTAAAAATGGTAAAAGAAACGCTAGCAATTGGTTTGTAGTGCGATCATTATTCCCATCCTTCAATGGCGAATCGGAGTAAAAAACTGTATAATTGTAATGACGTCATTATGGTTTTTTTAATCTCACCACGATATTCCATTTGATTGTTACAAATTCGACGAAATCGCAAG
>JAODUO010000123.1:562500-575000 GCA_025642075.2 Ridgeia piscesae
TTGAACTCAGATGACACGATTTTCACAAAGTATTCGCGACATATTATAGCACACTTTCGTCATACTCTTTTGACATGAAATAAATATATATTATATTATTAATATATATATATATATATATATATATATATATATATATATTATATATATATATATATATATATATATATATATATGTGTGTGTGTGTGTGTGTGTGTGTGTGTGTGTGTGTGGGTGTGTGTGTGCGTGCTGCGTGCGTGCGTGCGTGCGTGCGTGCGTGCGCGCGCGCGTTTGTGTTTGCGTGTGTATGTAATAACAATAGTAATAAATGTTTGTCTCTCCCAGTTCTTCAATCATATCGGATCAATTAAATGTCTTTCATGTAAAATTAGTATGAATAAACCGTGTATAATATATAAAAACTACTTTGTGAAGGGTGTATTATCGAAGTTCAAAGCTTATGTGACGTTAAAACGACTAATATTGATTTATTATTTATGTATTTTCACGCTGTCGTTTCACAGTTCGAAGTTACAAGAGTATAATAACACTATAGACTAATTGTATTGATATCAGGTGTACCCAGAATGTGTCACGGGTGACCTATGAGCCTCTATTAAGCAGCACCCATACCCTATTCTAGACCCTATTAAAAGCCTATCACCAAATAAAATCACATATCCACAGGTAAACGTACGCTTTACGTAGATTTGCCGTAAACAAAGCACCTGGATTAATATAATCCCAACCGGCTGATCCAATTAATTAATACTAGGAGGACCGAATGACGTGTTCCATGTTCCGGAAACCAGGTGATTACGCAACATCTGCCCGCGCGTCAGAAGCAGGCCTCGATCGCAGTCGGCAACAACAAACGAAGCACGTCTCCTGAAATCGCGAAATCGAAATGCTGGCAGTTGGCCTACTGATAAAACACAAGGGAGGGGAAAACACAACATCCCGCAGGCGACGACGGCTGGTACGGCTTCCCTCATTTGGTGCACCTCCGCCTCGGCAGTTGTCCCGTAACCAATGGCCCCGACACCTCGAGCGGTCCGACCGCTAGCCACTGGCATGGATACGTTGTATTGACGCCGTGGACGGAAGCATTCGCCGAGCGTTGTAAATTAACCGGAGCCAATAGTTTAATTAGGCAAAATACCCCGAGAACGTTGAGGGAAACGGGAGATCGAGAATGCGATGGGAGGACTGCGTTAAGAGAGATCTGGGAAGAGTGGGAGGAGAATGGGGAACAACAGCAAAAGACAGAAGGAGTTGGAGACTGTTGATGGAGAACGTAGTGAGGGAAAAGTGAGGAAAGAAAAGACAAAAAAAGAGACGATAATAACCATGGCCAATATCACCCTTGAATCGGAAAGAGCATGGAAACAGTAACTAACATAAACACGCTTATTTGGAACACCGAAGTGCCCGTCACTTGAAAGGATGTCTTTGTAAATAACACTCGCGAAAGTATTTTTATCGAATGCTAAAACGCACGGCATCGCTAAATAATCACCACCCACAAGACGCTCGAAGATACTCGTTGTCTGTTCAAAATGACGATTGTCGGATAGATGGACTATAAGATATGCCCCAGTCATGACAGCGTAGGATTGGCAGATAATAGTCTAATTTGGAGAAAAATAATAAGCATTATCTTCCTATGTTCCTTTGCGCCAGTCCGTTTCTTTGCGTCAGTCTGTTCCTTTGCGTCAGTCCGTTTCTTTGCATCAGTTTATTCATTTGCATCAGTCCGTTCCATTATGTCAGTCCGTTCCTTTGCGTCAGTCCGTTCCTTAGCGACAGTCCGTTTCTTTGCGTCAGTATACTTTCGAGTGACCTTGTCTTTGTTTGCCTTCCGGGGTCGACGATCGCACTGTTTTTTGTCCTCTCTGGTTGTTTTCGTCCCAAAAAGAGACCTAGAAGCGGTAACTGCGACACGTAGACTTATCGTGCGATCGTGGTGTTATTTTACGTTTCCGTAACTTACAAAATCTTTTTCACGTTGGTCGCCTACAGGGCCATGTGCTCCAACCAGAGCGAATTAAGTAATCAGATAGGTAAGCTTTTGGACCCAACACACTTTGTAACTGATTAAACTACACCGCCAACTGGTTTAGCCGATGCATAACCGTTGTATTTTTTTATCTAGGTATATAGTATGTGGATTGGTTAAGTGATATATGCAGTCGGATTAATAACAGTAATTCACTTTGCTAATGCCGGTCTTGTTAGTTCTCGAGCCGGCGAAAACATCTTCGTAGACACATGCCAATAATTGTATTGCGCCTTCACGTGAATATTCGCAATACGTTTGCCTATTTACGTACGTGTCTTAAGTTATTTAAATAGCCTATTATTTATTTTTAAAATATTGAACATTAATTTTGTTACTGCATGCCATTGAATCACTATGTCGCATTGCGTCATCGAGTCAGCACGTTTGACTGTATCTGCACGCTATATCGTGTTAGCACATTCCACCGTGTCAGCATGTTCCACTGTGTCAGTACGTTCCACAGTGTCAGCACGTTCCACTGTGTCAGTACGTTCCACTGTGTCAGTACGTTCAACTGTGTCAGTACGATCAACTGTGTCAGTACGTTCAACTGTGTCAGCACGTTCCACTGTATCAGTACGATCAACTGTGTCAGTACGATCAACTGTGTTAGTACGATCAACTGTTTCAGTACGTTCAACTATGTCAGTACGTTCAACTGTGTCAGTACGATCAACTGTGTCAGTACGATCAACTGTTTCAGTACGTTCAACTGTGTCAGTACGTTCAACTGTGTCAGTACGATCAACTGTTCAGTACGTTCAACTGTGTCAGTACGTTCAACTGTGTCAGTACGTTCAACTGTGTCAGTACGTTCCACTGTGTCAGTACGATCAACTGTTTCAGTACGTTCAACTGTGTCAGTACGTTCAACTGTGTCAGTACGTTCAACTGTGTCAGTACGTCGTTCAACACTTTCCGTCAATTTTCAGTACGTTCCACTGTGTCAGTACGATCAACTGTTTCAGTACGTTCAACTGTGTCAGTACGTTCAACTGTGTCAGTACGATCAACTGTGTCAGTACGGTCAACTGTTTCAGTACGTTCAACTGTGTCAGTACGATCAACTGTGTCAGTACGTTCAACTGTGTCAGTACGTTCAACTGTGTCAGTACGTTCCACTGTGTCAGAACGTTCCACTGTGTCGGTACGTTCCACTGTGTCAGTACGTTCAACTGTGTCAGTACGTTCAACTGTGTCAGTACGTTCCACTGTGTCAGTACGTTCCACAGCGTCAGCACGTTCCACTGTGTCAGTACGTTCCACTGTGTCAGTACGTTCAACTGTGTCAGTACGATCAACTGTGTCAGTACATTCCACTGTGTCAGAACGTTCAACTGTGTCAGCACGTTCCACTGTGTCAGTACGTTCAACTGTGTCAGTACGTTCCACTGTGTCAGTACGTTCAACTGTGTCAGTACGTTCCACTGTGTCAGTACGTTCAACTGTGTCAGTACGTTCCACTGTGTCAGTACGTTCAACTGTGTCAGTACGTTCCACTGTGTCAGTACGTTCAACTGTGTCAGTACGTTCCACTGTGTCAGTACGTTCCACAGTGTGACATTAATGTTGTCACTGCATGTCGTTGAATCACTATGTCGCATTGCTTCATCGCGTCAGCACGTTTGAATGTATCTGCACGTTATATCGTGTCAGCACATTCCACCGTGTCAGCACGTTCTACCGTTTCAGCACATTCCACAATGTCAGCACGTTCCACTGTGTCAGTACGTTCCACAGTGTCAGCACGTTCCACTGTGTCAGTACGTTCCACTGTGTCAGTACGTTCAACTGTGTCAGTAAGTTCAACTGTGTTTGCACGTTCCACTGTGTCAGTACGTTCCATTGTGTCAGTACGTTCCACTGTGTCAGTACGTTCCACTGTGTCAGTACGTTCCACAGTGTCAGCACGTTCCACTGTGTCAGTACGTTCAACTGTGTCAGTACGATCAACTGTGTCAGTACGTTCAACTGTGTCAGTATGTTCTACTGTGTCAGTACGTTCCACTGTGTCAGTACGTTCCCCTGTGTCAGTACGTTCCACTGTATCAGTATATTCCACTGTGTCAGTATGTTCCACTGTGTCAGTACGTTCAACTGTGTCAGCACGTTCCACTGTGTCAGTACGTTCAACTGTGTCAGCACGTTCCACTGTGTCAGCACGTTCCACTGTGTCAATACGTTCCACTGTGTCAGTACGATCAACTGTGTCAGTATGTTCCATTGTGTCAGCACGTTCCACTGTGCCAGCACGTTCTACTTTGTCAGCATGTTCCACTGTGTCAGCACGTTCCACCGTGTCAGTACGTTCCACTGTGTCAGCACATTTCACTGTGTCAGTACGTTCTACTTTGTCAACACGATCCACCGTTTCAGCACGTTCCACAGTTTCAGCACGTTCCACAGTGTCAGCACGTTCTATTTTGTCAGCACGTTTCACTGGGTCACACTATATGTGTACGTTACATCGCACCTGCACGTTCTATTTCGCCAACACGTTCCACAATTTCAGTCCACGTCATGTGTCAGACCTGACAATGTTGTGAGTCCGTCCTATTGGCCACTACGCCCTATTGGTCACTACGTTCTGTTGGTCACTACGTTCTACTGGCCACTATGTTCCATTGGTCACTATGTTCCATTGCGTCAGTAAATTCTTTTTTACGTCAGTACAATCGTTTGCGTCAGTCCGTTCCTATACATTAGTCCGTTTCTTTGCGTCAGTTACATCAATTAACAGTTTGTGTGGTGTAATAATTTTACGAAAACTGTATTAAAACGTTGCACAAGCGTGCGTGCACGTGGATGCTATGCAGATTCACTTTTCCGCATAATTTATCTTCAGTGAGACGAGAAAAAATTGAACCGAGGATGCGTCTGCAATAGCAACACACCTATAAGCCACGGAGTGCAGACAAATAAACACGTTGACGAAGACTTTTACAGATGGAGGGGATCTACCGCTACAGACGATGCTCTGCAGCTAGCTTCTTGATGGTGATTACGCGTAGGAATGCAATACGTGTGTGGGGGAGACTGGCTGGTGAAACACGATGACATTCACTTTGTACTGAGCTATGCACCGTGCCGTGCCAGTATGTCGGATAGATCTACTTGAAGAGTGCGCTCGGTAGATTTAGCACAGTGGAACGAGCTGCCACAACGGAACGTGCTGAGGTAATACAATATGCTGATGTAATGGAACGTGCTTGCAACGTTCTGACGCAACTGAACAGACTGACACTAGGGAATTTACTGTGCAAACGTCCGGACTGACGTAATAGAACGGACTGACATAATAGAACGGACTGACATAATAGAACGGACTGACATAATAGAACGGACTGACGTAATAGAACGGACTACGTAATAGAACGGACTGACGTAATAGAACGGACTGACGTAATAGAACGGACTGACGTAATAGAACGGACTGACGTAATAGAACGGACTGACATAATAGAACGGACTGACATAATAGAACGGACTGACATAATAGAACGGACTGACAAAAAACGGACTGACATAATAGAACGGACTGACATAATAGAACGGACTGACATAATAGAACGGACTGACATAATAGAACGGACTGACATAATAGAACGGACTGACATAATAGAACGGACTGACATAATAGAACGGACTGACGCAAAGAAACGGACTGACATAATAGAACGGACTGACGCAAAGAAACGGACTGACATAATAGAACGGACTGACGCAAAGAAACGGACTGACATAATAGAACGGACTGACGCAAAGAAACGGACTGACGCATAAGAACGGACTGACATAATAGAACGGACTGACGCAAAGAAACGGACTGACGCAAAGAAACGGACTGTCGCATAAGAACGGACTGACATAATAGAACGGACTGACGCAAAGAAACGGACTGACGCAAAGAAACAGGACTGACGCATAAGAACGGACTGACATAATAGAACGGACTGACGCAAAGAAACGGACTGACGCAAAGAAACAGGACTGACGCATAAGAACGGACTGACGTAAAGAAACGGGCTGACACAAAGGAACACAATGACGCAAAGAAACAGACTGACGCATAAGAACGGACTGACGCAAAGAAACGGGCTGACGCAAAGGAACATACTGACGCAAAGAAACGGACTGACGCAAAGAACGGACTGACGCAAAGAAACGGACTGACGCAAAGAAACGGACTGACGCAAAGGAACGGACTGACGCAAAGAAACGGACTGACGCAAAGAAACGGACTGACGCAAAGGAACGGACTGACGCAAAGGAACGGACTGACGCAAAGAAACGGACTGACGCAAAGAACGGACTGACGCAAAGGAACGGACTGACGCAAAGGAACGGACTGACGCAAAGGAACGGACTGACGCAAAGAACGGACTGACGCAAAGAAACGGACTGACGCAAAGAACGGACTGACGCAAAGGAACGGACTGACGCAAAGAAACGGACTGACGCAAAGAACGGACTGACGCAAAGAAACGGACTGACGCAAAGAAACGGACTGACGCAAAGGAACGGACTGACGCAAAGGAACGGACTGACGCAAAGGAACAGACTGACGCAAAGGAACAGACTGACCTAAAGGAACGGACTGACGCAAAGAAACGGACTGACGCAAAGCAACGAACTGACGCAAAGGAACAGACTGACCTAAAGGAACGGACTGACGCAAAGAAACGGACTGACGCAAAGAACGGACTGTCGCAAAGGAAACAGACTGACGCAAAGAAACAGGAACTGGACGCAAAGGAACGGACTGACGCAAAGGAACGGACTGACGCAAAGGAAACGGACTGACGCAAAGGAACGGACTGACGCAAAGGAACGACTGACGCAAAGGAACGACTGACGCAAAGGAACAGAATGACGCAAAGGAACGGACTGACGCAAAGAACGGACTGACGCAAAGAAACAGACTGACGCAAAGGAACAGGACTGACGCAAAGAAACGGACTGACGCAAAGGAACAGACTGACCAAAGGAACGGACTGACGCAAAGGAACAGACTGACGCAAAGAAACGGACTTGCGCAAAGGAACAGACTAACGCAAAGGAACGGACTGACGCAAAGGAACGGACTGACGCAAAGAAACGGACTGACGCAAAGGAACGACTGACGCAAAGGAACGGACTGACGCAAAGTGAACAGACTGACGCAAAGAACGGACTGACGCAAAGGAACAGACTGACGCAAAGGAACGACTGACGCAAAGGAACGGACTGGCGCAAAGGAACAGACTGACGCAAAGAAACGGACTGACGCAAAGGAACAGACTGACGCAAAGAAACGGAATGGCGCAAAGGAACAGACTAACGCAAAGAAACGGACTGACGCAAAGAAACGGACTGATGTATAGGAACGAACTGACGCAAACGATTGTACTGACGTAAAAAAAAAAGACTTCACTGACAAAATGGAACATAGTGACAAATGGAACATAGTGGCCAATGGATCATAGTGACAAATGGAACATAGTGGCCAATGGATCATAGTGACAAATGGAACATAGTGGCCAGTAGAACGTAGTGGCCAATAGGACGGACTCACAACATTGTCAGGTCTGACACATGGCGTGGACTGAAATTTTGGTACGTGTTGACGAAATAGAACGTGCTGGTGCGGTGTAACGTACACATATAGTGTGACCCAGTGGAACGTATGGACACAGTGGAACGTGCTGACACAGTGGAACGTGCTGACAAAATAGAACGTGCTGACACTGTGGAACGTGCTGAAACGGTGAAACGTGCTGACACAGTGGAACGTGCTGACAAAGTAGAACGTACTGACACAGGCGAACGTACTGATACAGTGACATGTGCTGACACAGTGGAACGTACTGACACGGTGCAACGTGCTGACACAGTGGAACATGCTGGCACGGTGAACGTACTGACACGGTGGAACGTGCTGACACAGTGGAACATGCTGACACGGTGAACGTACTGACACAGTGGAACGTGCTGACACAGTTGAACGTACTGAGACAGTGGAACGTACTGACACAATGGAACGTACTTACACAGTGGAACGTGATAACGCAGTTGAACGTACTGACATAGTTGAACGTACTGACACGGTGCAACGTACTGACATAGTTGAACGTACTGACACAGTGGAACGTGCTGACACAGTTGAACGTACTGACACAGTGGAACGTACTGACACGGTGCAACGTACTGACATAGTTGAACGTACTGACACAGTGGAACGTGCTGACACAGTTGAACGTACTGACACAGTGGAACGTACTGACACAGTTGATCGTACTAACACAGTGGAACGTACTGACACAGTTGATCGTACTAACACAGTGGAACGTACTGACACAGTGGAACGTGATGACACAGTGGAACGTGCTGACACAGTGGAACGTACTGACACAATGGAACGTGCTGACACTGTGGAACGTACTGACACAGTGGAACGTACTGACACAGTGGAACGTGCTGACACTGTGGAACGTGCTGAAACGGTAGAACGTGCTGACACGGTGGAATGTGCTGACACGATATAACGTGCAGATACATTCAAACGTGCTGACGCGATGAAGCAATGCGACATAGTGATTCAATGGCATGCAGTAACAAAATTAATGTTGACACAGTGGAACGTACTGACACAGTTGAACGTACTGACACAGTGGAACGTACTGACACTGTGGAACGTACTGACACAGTGGAACGTACTGACACAGTTGAACGTACTGACACAGTGGAACGTACTGACACAGTGGAAGGTACTGACACAGTTGAACGTACTGACACAGTTGAACGTACTGACACAGTGGAACATGCTGACACTGTGGAACGTACCGACACAGTGGAACGTACTGACACAGTGGAACGTGCTGACACAGTTGAACGTACTGACACAGTGGAACGTACTGACACAGTGGAAGGTACTGACACAGTTGAACGTACTGACACAGTGGAACGTGCTGACACTGTGGAACGTACCGACACAGTGGAACGTACTGACACAGTGGAACGTTCTGACACAGTGGAACGTACTGACACAGTGGAACGTGCTGACACAGTTGAACGTACTGACACAGTGGAACGTACTGACACAGTGGAAGGTACTGACACAGTTGAACGTACTGACACAGTTGAACGTACTGACACAGTTGAACGTGCTGACACTGTGGAACGTACCGACACAGTGGAACGTACTGACACAGTGGAACGTGCTGACACAGTGGAACGTACTGACACAGTGGAACGTGCTGACACAGTTGAACGTACTGACACAGTGGAACGTGCTGACACAGTTGGATGTACTGACACAGTTGAACGTACTGACACAGTTGATCGTACTGACACAGTGGAACGTGCTGACACAGTGTAACATGCTGACACGGTGGAATGTGGTGACACGATATAACGTGCAGATACAGTCAAACGTGCTGATTCGATGACGCAATGCGACATAGTGATTCAATGGCATGCAGTAACAAAATTGATGTTAAATAATTTTTAAATAAATAATAGGCTATTTAAATAACTTAACAGACGTACGTAAATAGGCAAACGTATTGCGAATATTCACGTGAAGGCGCAATACAATTATTGACATGTTTCTACGGTGATATTTTCGACGTCTTTCGCCGGCTCGAGAACTAACAAGACCGGCATTAGCAAAGTGAACTACTGTTACTAGCAGTCTTGTATTAATCCGACTGCATATATCACTTAACCAATCCACATACTATATACCTAGATAAAAAATACAACCGTTGTGCATCGGCTAAACCAGTTGGCGGAGTAGTTTAATAAGTTACAAAGTGTGTTGGGTCCAAAAGCTTACCTATCTAATTAATTAATTCGCTCTGGTTGGAGCACATGGCCCTATAGGCGACAAACGTGACAAATATCTTTTAAGTTACGGAAACGTAAAATAACACCACGATCGCACGATAAGTCTACGTGTCGCAGTTACCGCTTCTAGGTCTCTTTTTGGGACGAAAACAACCAGAGAGGACAAAAAAACAGTGCGATCGTCGACCCCGGAAGGCAAACAAAGACAAGGTCACCCGAAAATATACGCACACGATCCACGAAAAGTACCCGGGAAGCCTACAGATGCCCCAGGATATGGCAGCTACCGAGAAACCATTTGGCATGCTACAAACACACGGCGAACACAATGGGGAAGCGGAAGTTTAGCTCTCGCCGACATCGGCATTCTCATGTCGCGTGATCACCAGGCGCACTCTCTAAAAGCGAGGCTCTCTTCCGGTCGCGCGCTTCCCTCGTATATGGCCTCTGCCTATGACAGCCTTGTTTATGTCGTTTTGTATGCATGATCGTAGCACCTAACAAACTTTCTCTGCATAAAAATGCATAATTTGTTTCGACCAAGGAATCGTAATTTTTTTCATTAAAATGTTTCGACCATAAATCATATACAGTAGTGTGCATTCTATAGGGAAAATAAGGAAATTGTTATTTTTAGAGAAACAGTTTCGCTAACGTTTTCTCGGTGTATGAATCGGCCTCTCAATTGTAAACCCATAGCTGGTAATATATATATATATATATATATATATATATATATATATATATATATATATATATATATATATATATATATATATATATATATATATATACCAAGTAATCTGATAATTTCTTCAAAGTATTATTTTATACGCTTTAGGTCAGCTAGGTTAAAAGACCTCGATGGACGTGGAGTCCAGTAAAATGTGTATTCCACTGTTAAATAGTATTTAAATATTGCACCTACCATTAGCGTACTCTATCTAGTTACATTTGAATTACATAATAAGAAATAAGTCGGCGTAAAAATGTACGAGAAAATAATACCCAAGTTTAGCGTATGCACGCGAAGTCGAACCGCAGTTTCCGGGAAGACCTCTGATTGACATTCATATAGGCTTAATGACTTTCCTACCAGCAAAAGGTGGTGAATAATTCCCATCGATTCAAAACCGCAATTTAAAGATCAGTGTAACCGTTTCATTTCAACAATTGACTATGTTTTATTCCTCACAAAATGCCATCGTTGTTACCATAAAAAGAATTTCGAAGCGTAAGTAGCCAGACAAAAAGCCACTTCATTTGTATCCAGATGTTTCCGTTCTTTCGGCCCAACTCTAATCAGGTTTGACAGCTACTGTAATTGCGTTACGCTAATTGGTTACATTAGGATCATTACGCCAATCCGCAACGCTCTGCCGTACCTTCACCGGTTTTACGGAGTTATGCCGGGGAAGGACGGGTAAAGTGGGCCCCCCGGTCAAAGTGCCCCCACTGTCACAGCGTACATGCTATATAATACAGTCAAAGTAACGGTACTAGTATTTACAGACTCGCTAGTGGACATAATTCAACGTCGTATTTGTTTGTTTGGCTCGAATTAAAAATGGTGAGTAGTACATTTGTATTTTAGGTACTTTTCTAAAAATAATTGATGTGCCTTACAAACATATCATTTTCATAAATGGTCAGGGTACATAACTGTAAATATGGTCCGTGAGCAATAGTCCATAGGTGGTTAAATGAACAATTTCTGTTTGACTTGAATGAACGCATTTATCCCAAAATGGCGTCTGACCGATAATCTATGGCAGAGGCCAAATTGGACCCCTACGGCGTGAAACGCTACAAAGAGGGGGAAGACATGCATCGATACAGGCAGCTCTTACAGGAAAAACGTCGAGGCCATGGTAGGACTGGCAATGTGCTTACAACCCACCGGTTCAACGGAGAGAGGGCACGCAGCAGCTGAGAAAATGTCAAAGAAAAGGAAGACATAGACGGAAGACAGCGATACTACGCCTTGTCTGTATTGTTCGCATTTGTATTTCAACAGGAGAAAAGGCGATGGCTGGGTGCAGTGCGGGTGAGTGTGGCCAGTGGGCACACCGTGCGTGTGCCGGGTATGAGCGTGGCGGGTTTGTGTGGGAGATTTGGGCCGACGATTAAGTGGAGTTGTGAGGGGTCCACTTTGGCCTCCACATTTTGCAATACAATGAAATGGGTATCTATTTAAAACACGTCTGACGTATTATATGTATTAAGATAGAATAATTAAACGGTGCATATATTTAGTCAAGATACATAGCTAAGTAGTAAGTAATGTAGCAAAAAGTGCATGTTTTGTACATAAATGTGAAGTGAAGGTCGATCGGCGAAGCCCACCTTATCCGCCCTTTCTCCTAAATCTAAAGTACGTCAAACATCCTCGTACGTGCGCTTGAGTAGCCTCTGTTACCCAGGCGCCGTGAAACCCCTTATTCTCGACGAAGTCGCGCAGCCGAGTGAGAGTCGGTTAAGCGAGACTAGCGCTAGAGCCGCCAGTCAACTTCCAGGCGCACCTAGCGGGAAACAATCGCGGAATCGGTATCGCACCGTCAGTGACTACGCGTGTCTGTGGAATATTTGAATAATGGTTCGGTTGATCATGAACAATGTCATTTAACATCC
>JAODUO010000123.1:582500-607500 GCA_025642075.2 Ridgeia piscesae
AGATTGGTCGAGTAGCCTATCAAGCCCCCTCATCAACACACCATATTGGTCGAGTAGCCTATCAAGCCCCCTCATCAACACACCATATTGGTCGAGTAGCCTATCAAACCCCTCATCAACACACACGATTGGTCGAGTAGCCTATCAAGCCCCCTCATCAACACACAAGATTGGTCGAGTAGCCTATCAAGCCCCCTCATCAACACACAATATTGGTCGAGTAGCCTATCAAGCCCCCTCATCAACACACAATATTGGTCGAGTAGCCTATCAAGCCCCCTCATCAACACACCATATTGGTCGAGTAGCCTATCAAGCCCCCTCATCAACATACAAAATTGGTAGAGTAGCCTATCAAGCCCCCTCATCAACACAACCAGCGTAGCTGAATCCGATGCTCATTCCAGGAAGACATTCCAAACAGCTACGAGCAATCAATAGTAATCCTCTTCAAAATCCTCGGGTGAAAACGAAAGCTGGAACCTGGGCTTTCTCAGTTGTTGACCCAACTCTGTGGAATTCGCTTCCTACCAGTGTTAAATTGGAACGAAATATAGTTTCAATCCGCCGGCGTCAAAAAACCTATATTTTTAATGCTGTTTATCCTCCTTAGCTTCCATCCATCCGTCGACGACTCGCGCACTGTTTACGATTATGAGTTTGCTTAATCTCTTGGGTTTGTCGCGCCATTGAGCTTGATCTTCGAGAATATTGCCGCATAGGAAGTCATTATTATTATTATTACACTGTTTGCAATATTTCGCGTATTGTCTACGATTGTTCTAAATTACCTAATTTAGGTCAAACGTCCGCGTTGATTGTTTTGCGTAATGTGATTGGTTCGACCTGGAAAACATTTCTTCGGTGACGTCACAATTTGACGCGACAACAGTATAAGAACCAACTGTGCAATCACACTGAAAGTGGAAGTGAAACCGCGTACGACTCTTGTGCTGCCGTATCGAACCGTAGGCAAATAATTCAGTTCCAGTTCATTCAGATGAATGTAGGAGTGCCTGGATATAGACAGTGGTGAATATTTGTGTAAAACATTCCTCGCTCATAAAACAGCGTGGCTGAATACAAATAAAATAAAACATATTTACAATGATGGCGTTTCCACTTGTTGATACTTCACGGATAAAACAAATTATATTGTTCAACTGAGAACGCGAATCTGCTTGGTCGTTGAACGTCTTAATTCACTGTTACTCATTTGCTCTTTTGCAGGCCCTAAAAGAAAGACACATATATTGCTACGGCGAGTGTGTTTGTGATGTCACGTCAACAGCCGATACGGTTGTAATGTGGGTTCTGTTTGTAGGCCCTACGAGAAAGGCGTGTGTAGCCATAGGGTGCGTGATTGCTTCCCTTGGATTCCTCTCCATATTGCTTGCGTCCGGCATCCTTGCGTGAGTAGAACGAGTAAATCTCATTCCAGTACAATCTCATAATGCTGTACTCAAGTTATTTAGTTGTAAATAACTGATGATTTCATCTTGGAAAAACCGACGGAATGTCTATAGTATAAATGTGCTATTACACATGCAATACGTATACAAGCACGCAGATGCATCCGTCTCGTCACCAAACACTGTATATGTACATACACAGACGCGCGCGCAAGCACGTACGCATCGTGTTATTCTTCTCAAACACCACGATGTTTTTGCAACTTGCAGGTTTAGAAAAGCTCAGTCGAGGAGACGTGAGATGGCGATCCGATATCGGAAGTTCAGCAACAGAGTCGGACGATCCGACATAAGACTTTCCAGAGTTAGCAGTACATGTGATATTGAAAGTCAAGATGGCCGCCCTCGTCAAGATGGCGGCGCCCAGATGGACGTTATTCAAAATGGCGGTCACCACGGTGACCGGCCGCATTGCGATAGCATGGCTTCAGTCGATAACAACAGTGACTCTGCTTTGCTCTCAACGCTGCTATAGCACAAACAAACAATGATTCCCCGAATGTTCCGTTCATTGATGTACAGTCTCACAAACAGTATTTTTATGTAGAATGTTGAAATGTATCGCTATTTTTGTTGCTGCGCTTGTATAAAAGTATAACTCAATCGGCTGTGTTGTTCTCATGTTAACCATGCTTATGTTGTATTATCCTTGACAAAATCGTTGGCCAAAAACTGAATATTTCTATTGACCTATTCATTTCGACAACAGTAAGTCGTATATACTCTATAGTATACCACACAGTTCCTGCCCGCAGTTGATGAACTCAGGCGAGGCGTTGATTCACGTGTCTACATGATTTATATCATGTCTGCATAACCCTGTCAACATACACACACACCCACACCCACACCCACACCCACACCCACACCCACACCCACACCCACACCCACACCCACACCCACACCCACACACACCCACCCACCACACCCACACACCCACCCACCACACACACACACACACACACACACACACACACACACACACACACACACACACACACACACACACACACGAGACGCCCATGGTAGATGTACTTGGAATGTAACAGACACTAATTGCAGGATTTACCACAACAGCGACGGAACAAGGAAACTCCGGTATAGGTCTCCATTGTTTCATCATCTCCAGTCAGGACTGTTTGCCATGCAGTACCAATACGCCTGGCTGATCCCTTATGCCAAGTGTGTAACTTAGCTGAGTCGAACAGGCAACTAAAATCGCCAATTGCGTGAGACTACTTGCTTCAATTTGAAGACAGATCAGCAATGTCTGTGACACCATAGCTTGCTGATAAATGAAGTTATAAAAATAATGTCGTTACTGTTCATATCATATGTAAAGCTGAAAGACTACCATCTTCAATGCTAAGCTCAAACTAAAGAGGCACGAGGTGTGTCGTGACTGAAAATTTGATTAAACGAAGGTCCAATCTACTTTGCAAGGCGAGAACAATTGAGGACGTGACGTCAACATGGTGGATGGATGGAAGGATCATCTGCTTACTCAAAAACGGACACAAAGAAACTGTACTGACGGAAGCAGACTTGGGCAGAGTCCGATTAACCTGCAGGTATAGCCTTTAATTCCGTTAACCATGGCTGTTAATGAAGATGAACCAAGTTTCAATATAGATGATATAGTATAAGACCATTTAGCAAACTTGCAAGATTGCCTGAAAGATTGCAATTACTATACAGACCCCGAGTTACAAGAACTACAGTGTAAAGTAAACAATACTTTCTCAACATTATCAGTCAATTGCAGAAGCTTATCTAAAAGATAACATCTTTAAATTGCAGCTTTGACTGAATAGGATTAACTGAGACCAGGCTAACGGATATGGAAACTATTGATATTTATAATATACCTGATTACACATTAATATAAAATCCTAGAACAAAAAAGAGGTGGATGAGTTGGTATGTACGTTTCAAATAGATTACGCTTTAGAGAGAGAGAAGAGAGAGAGAGAGAGAGAGAGAGAGAGAGAGAGAGAGAGAGAGAGAAGAGAGAAGAGAGAGAGAGAGACAGAGAGAGAGAGAGAGAGAGAGAGAGAGAAGAGAGAGAGAGAGAGAGAGAGAGAGAGAGAGAAAAGCAGAGAGAGAAGAGAGAGAGAGAGAGAGAGAGAGAGAGAGAGAGCGAGAGCGAGAGAGAGACAGAGACAGAGACAGAGACAGAGACAGAGACAGAGACAGAGACAGAGACAGAGACAGAGACAGAGACAGAGACAGAGACAGAGACAGAGACAGAGACAGAGAGAGAGAGAGAGAGAGAGAGAGAGAGAGACAGAGAGAGAGAGAGAGAGAGGGGGAGAGCTTCTAATAAGGCTATGCTATACACTCCTCGATAACACGATGTTCCAGCAACTGGATCAGGTCCAAAAGTTGACTGACCTCAACCAGGTTGACCACTGCCTTCTGCCTTGAGGTATGGCTGACTGTAGGGTGCGGAGGGTGGGCGAGGCCGGGTCGAACGGGAGGGAATCGAACTCACGCATGCATGTGACCAGGTTTTGCACGCACTGCTCATCGTTTCGCATCCTTTTTGGGCCGCACTCCATGTGGTTCCTTTTGACATTTTATCGATTGGTCAGGACGTTGTGGGAGCGCCCTGAATCAGGCCACATTGTTCATATTTCTGGAGTGCACCACCAGCTGCTTCTCATTCTGGAGGATGGAGAGTCAGCAGACTTCAGCAGGGTAATGAGGACGTACACGGGATGATCTCCCACTAAGAAGGCGAAGCGCATGCGCATAGTGGCGATGATGATAGTCAGTGTGTCCTTGATGTCCTTCACAACTGACTTGTTGGGCGGTTGACTGTAAGACATATGGAAACAAGCTTGCTCTTTCCCTTCTCCATATTCAAGCCAGCGTGAACCCGTTATAGGAAAGGATAGACTGCTCGGCTGCAACAAGGCGGCCACCTTTCACATCCGCGCGAACAAGGGCATGAACTTGCCCTGAAGCTCTGTACTTGACGAGAACGTAGCGGGCATAGGGTGTGTGGGAGGCTCACCGCGTCGGATGGTTCTATGTGGCGTCACTGCCTGCAGCTCAGACGCCTTCTCTGTCAGTGCCTGCGACACAGTCTTGGCGTCTTTGATGTGCGCATGCTCATCCTGGATGTTTGCCTCGTACTCCTGAACAAGACGTTCTAGACGCTGCAGAAACATCGCGTTACAGCTGCGTGCAATTAATTAACCTGAACAACAAGTGTGCTTCATTAAAACATATCAGACCTTCGTTGTGCTAAACAAGAGATTTGTACCCTCGTTCAAGAATCCAGCCAATATGGCACTCATCCCCAAAGGAGCTCACTTCTAGAACCATTATTCATCATGTCCGGCAGCGGGGTTCTCGCTTTCCCTTTATATTAGTTGGGTCCAGGACTTCGATTCCTTAACCATTATTTTTTAAATTACCCTTTTTAAAGATTTGGGCCTTTTGGAAAAACCTTTACCCAAAAAGTTTTTGACCCCTTGACTTTTTAATTAGATCTTTTTCCAACCCTTCCACCCCAAAAATTGCCATTTTTAAAATTGCAAAGGGGATATTTATGGGTCAAAATGATGATATAGCGTTAAACTGATGCCAGAATCGGAATCCTTGTGGACGCCTTACCCGAAAAAGTGTATTGATATGTGATTTTTGGCGCTTTTGTTCAAACGTTATTATTTCGGGATGGTGCCATCGGCCATTTTGGATTTGGCCCACTGGCGGAAAATGCCAGCATTTTTTCGAGGGACCGGGGGGCTAAATCATTTTAAATTGTCCACAAAGGTCAAATAAATCGTCAAACCTTTATGTGGTTAGTGCCATGCTCACACAAATGTCCACACTCTTCATTGAAGAGGCTAATATTGAACTACAAAAAATCTAAAACTAACATTAAATATAAAAAAATCAAATTTCGTAATATCTACACCCACAGGGAAAATATGCAATACACCAAATGCTGAAATAACAAGTCAAGTCTAAATAAATTCTAGGAGTACACATAGATGAATATTTGAGCTGGACAATCCATATTACTAATTTATCCAAAACAATTGCACGAAATGTTGGAATGCTAAACAAATTAAACATTTTCTCCCATTGTACACCATGAAGACTTTGTACTAACCATTAATATTATTTCATATGCAACACTGGGTTCTCATTTAAAAAATTAAAGTTGCTACAGAAGAGAGCAATAAGGATAATTACGAAATCACACATACAGATCCTTTATTTTCAGAGTTAACATTAAATGATCTATATAAACATCAACAAGCGATTTTTTGTAAAAAATCCATTAAGGTTTTTAAAATTTCCCCGGTGGCTTAAGCAACCAAAAGTCGTGACACAGGCCTGACGACTACAGACGGGACAATGGGAGAGGACCCCTTTACAACAGGTAAATCACCAACAAAGAAAGCTTTCCTCCAAAAATTCCTGCACCAGTTTTGTCCTGGATGTGCACCCACCTTTAAAAAAAGTTAAGAGCTTAAAAATTGAATCAATTAAAAAGACTAAAAAAAAATTAAAATTATCGGGGGGTATTTTAACTAAAGGGGAAGTTTGTACTATTGGTTTGGGAGTATTTGAATCATATTATAAGATTTTTCCCTATTTCGCTTAATTATTTTAGCTTAAACTTTGGAAGTAGCATCATTCGATACCGATGATGTGGTAGCAGTAGCAATAGTAGTAGTGTTCTAGTAGTAGGTAATGTTATATATTGTTATTACTTTAATTTACTCTTAATGATATTTTATGAAGAATATGTTTTGTGTTCACTAACTTGACATATGATTTTGTATTAGTTAATTATATTGGAATATGTGATGAATTTATGTCAGTAGTGCTAGAAAATAGTAATAGTATACACTAAAAGTGTGCATTTTAACTAATATTCTAAAAGATCTATTGTAAGTTCTGTATAAATGATTTGCGGTTATGAAACTTATTTGCTTTACTATTACATAATTTATTATTCAACTGTTTATGTAATGATGGAAATGTCTTTAAATGATTACGTTCTGGTGGTCTTCTGTATAAGCTCTTATGGTGTATGTTTGTGCATTTATTTGTATGCGGTGACCGAAATAGATACAGTTCATTCATGAATATTCAGGTTAACGATCGATCACGTTACAGTATCAGTCACCGACAACAATCAGAACGAAACATTAGTAGGTACACATAAGTACATTTAATGGTTGTATGTCACATATAATGTGTAGATATATTAGTGGATGGAATAATAACAACAATAACTTTATTATTGTTACATACATCGTCGTCGGAATTACATACCTACTCTGAGCAAAATCTCTTGCACTAATGCCTCAACAACTTTCTTGTAGCCACGTTCAGTTAAGTTTATACGGTATTCGCCAGGTGGCGTTACAGTTCACTATGCCAAGAATGTCGTGACACGGGCCTGGATGGCCGACTGACAGACGGGACAAGTGGTACGAGAGGAGCCGCAGTTTGTACAGCAGGCAAAATGGCGGCACGGCAAGAAGACCAAGTTCTTCTGCGCCTCCAAACACATCCTGCACATCAGTTTGATCGTCTGCGATGTCGCACCTACAACATTCAAATACAATTTATGTTAAGATCGTTCTACATAAGTATTCTTAACCGTTGATTTGTCATCTAAATATATATAAATGTATACTAAAAAGAATATATAAAATTGATCGCGATATCTTTCAACATTTTCTTTAGGGTAAGTTTGTGCTTTGGCTGTCTGGTGGAATCTTGGAACCCTCGAAATACTTAGATTTTCGACAAACCCTAACCGAGCGTATTTCGACTGAAGTATACGTGTATTTTAGCTTACACCTAGCGACGTAAGATCGGTGAAATTGCGCAACAGGATATGCACATGGCTTCACACAGAATGGCCAATCACAATAATATGGATTGCACGCTACCAACGTGGTTGTGCGAGAATACAATTGTTTGGAGTGTGCGGATTGCAATGGGCACAGTGTTATCTGTACCACTTGTACGGGGAAGAAATACAATCGTGTATCACTGATACATTGACCAATACGAATCGGTCCAAGTGTCGTTCTTACCGGACTGCTGTTGGTCTTCGTCTCTGGCTCTACCCGTATCTCCACTCGTCACGTTCTGCAAGATCAAAATAACGACAATAAATCATCCTCGCAAGCCAGGGGTCGTTGCGTTGCGCTGATCGTCTCTGCAAACCGTGGGAGTGAGTGCAGTCGAACTATAAAATTATAGCAATTGATTTCGCCAGTCGCTACTGCGTCAGCCGTGGGAACAGCGTAGATATACTCCCCAGTTTGAAGACAGATACACGACTGGTGGGAATCCCAATATATGACTCTTTCATCTCCTAAGTAGCAGTGTGTGGCTGAAATCACCCACAATATTATATCACATGACCTCAGGCCCACCATACTCGTCGTTGGCGATTTCATTGGCAAATGTTAAGTTTTTGAGAAGAGCTGGTACTGACGCAGTCAGCCGCAGCGCCCCCTGGCGCCAGAAGATGTAATACAACTTACATGCCTTTATTATAGTAAGCTTTTTAAATAGGTTAAGTCTGTATCAATAACTATATTGTATAGGAGCAGAATTTTTATTGGTTATTAACGGTGCACCACCACTTAAAGGCTCACCTGGTGGTTTGGTAAAGCGTCGCCTGCATCTCTCACTGTCTCATTGAGGAGTTTTACAAAGCCACAACTGGGATAGTACTGACGGTGTTTTGTCATAGGTTCGTCGTCTGTCTTCCATCGACTCAGGTACCCGTCACAGAAGAAGCAGCAAACTTCACCAGGAACACCTGCCGATAAACATCGTAGATTGTGTAACGCTCTGTGAGACATCCTTTTGTGGCGTTGACCAACCGGAAGAATATCTATTTGGCAACTGTCTATTGCGTATCTATTAACACGACAGTATAACACTAAATACAAAAGGGCTTACATGGAAGTACTCCTAAGTAGAAATGGGCTATAAATAAATGGAAGTAATCCTAAGTGGAAACGGGCTATCACTAAATGAAATACTGCTAAGTGGAAACGGGCTATCACTAAATGAAATACTGCTAAGTGGAAACGGGCTATCATTAAATGGAAGTACTGCTAAGTGGAAATGGGCTATCATTAAATGGAAGTACTGCTAAGTGGAAACTGGCTATCAATAAATGGAAGTAATCCTAAGTGGAAACGGGCTATCATTAAATGAAATACTGCTAAGTGGAAACGTGCTATCACTAAATGAAATACTGCTAAGTGGAAATGGGCTATCACTAAATGAAATACTGCTAAGTGGAAACGTGCTATCACTAAATGAAATACTGCTAAGTGGAAACGGGCTATCATTAAATGGAAGTACTGCTAAGTGGAAACTGGCTATCAATAAATGGAAGTAATCCTAAGTGGAAACGGGCTATCATTAAATGAAATACTGCTAAGTGGAAACGGGCTATCATTAAATGAAATACTGCTAAGTGGAAATGGGCTATCATTAAATGAAATACTGCTAAGTGGAAATGGGCTATCATTAAATGAAATACTGCTAAGTGGAAACGGGCTATCATTAAATGAAATACTGCTAAGTGGAAACGGGCTATCATTAAATGAAATACTGCTAAGTGGAAACGGGCTATCATTAAATGGAAGTACTGCTAAGTGGAAACGGGCTATCATTAAATGAAATACTGCTAAGTGGAAACGGGCTATCATTAAATGAAATACTGCTAAGTGGAAACGGGCTATCATTAAATGAAATACTGCTAAGTGGAAACGGGCTATCATTAAATGAAATACTGCTAAGTGGAAACGGGCTATCATTAAATGGAAATACTGCTAAGTGGAAACGGGCTATCATTAAATGGAAATACTGCTAAGTGGAAACGGGCTATCATTAAATGGAAATACTGCTAAGTGGAAACGAGCTATCATTAAATGAAATACTGCTAAGTGGAAACGGGCTATCATTAAATGAAATACTGCTAAGTGGAAACGGGCTATCATTAAATGAAATACTGCTAAGTGGAAATGGGCTATCATTAAATGGAAGTACTGCTAAGTGGAAACGGGCTATCATTAAATGAAATACTGCTAAGTGGAAACGGGCTATCATTAAATGAAATACTGCTAAGTGAAAACGGGCTATCATTAAATGAAATACTGCTAAGTGGAAACGGGCTATCATTAAATGGAAGTACTGCTAAGTGGAAACTGGCTAACAATAAATGGAAGTAATCTAAGTGGAAACGAGCTATCATTAAATGAAATACTGCTAAGTGGAAACGGGCTATCATTAAATGAAATACTGCTAAGTGGAAACGGGCTATCATTAAATGAAATACTGCTAAGTGGAAACGGGCTATCATTAAATGGAAGTACTGCTAAGTGGAAACTGGCTAACAATTAAATGGAAGTAATCCTAAGTGGAAACGAGCTATCAATAAATGGAAGTACTGCTAAGTGGAAACTGGCTATCAATAAATGGAAGTAATACTAAGTGGAAACTGGCTATCAATAAATGGAAGTAATGCTAAGTGGAAACGAGCTATCAATAAATGGAAGTAATGCTAAGTAGAAATGGACTATCAATGGTGTGCAATTAACAGCATATACATTCATTTATAACATATGTTGCCTACACATTTCCCCACGAATTGGCATGGTTACCTAAAAGAGGCGTCATCAGATTGACATATTCCTAATTATCAATTGACATATTCCTAATTATCAATCAATCAATTGACATATTCCTAATTATCAATCATTAAGAAACACCAGTTTGTTGCTGTCCTGGGTCAATATCCTTGTTGCCTTTTATTAGTTTTAAAATTACACTGGTACACTTCACTTTCTCCGACATTCACATCAGCCATTTTAAAGATGGCGGCCGCCTAGACTAGGGTCCCTATGTCTTAAAATACATATCCATACAGCACACATGAAAGAGTATGAACTTCTTTACCTGAGTAGTAGAATCCCGCTCGAGCGAGACTCTCGGGAGAGACGGGAGTGTTGCGAGGCCACCGATCGAAGGAGGCCAGTCGAACTGCCTCTACCGCCATGCCCGGGTGTTTAGGACGAGCCGTTTCAATGCCCAATTGCTCGACAGTAGTACCATTAGATGTCGAGCAGGTAACATTCTGAAATATATATCAATGCGACATCATTATCTATGATGAACATTATATATAGTTACCAAGTATATTGCGCAGAACTTTTAATACATATCATCTATATACACCAGTTTGGCAATAAGCTAACTTTGGAACATTGTAACTGCATCTCCTCCGAGGTTCCCATGTCCTCTTATCTATTTATATGTCCATCCACTGCCTTACAGATTAGTGGCCTCTGCTCTGTCCTATGCCAATTGGCAATAAAATAACATGAAGCACAACTAACCAGTTGAAACAAAAGAACGATATTGCCTGTTAAGAAATAAATTGCAGCAATATATGAATACACATTTAATTGTCATGTGTATGTATGCATGTGGGTGTGTATATGTGTTTGTGCGCGCGTGTGTGTTTGTGTCAGTGCGTTGGTGTGTGCGTGCCTGCGTTAGTGTGTGTGTGTGGGACAAAACAAAAAAATAGCTTTTAATATAAAACATGACAGCAAGAGTTTTTATGCGTATGTTCGAAGTAAACAGAAAGTTCAGGATAAGGTCGGTCCTCTAGAAGGTAGTGATGGAAACATAATAACAGAGGGATTCTTAATGGCAGAAAACCTAAATGAGTACTTTAGTTCGGTGTTTACCAGGGAAGATATTAAGTGTATTACCAGTACTTGAGACTAAGTTCGAAGGGAGAGAGTTTGACTATTTAGGACAACTAATTGTAACCCCAACAATGGTAGCTATGGAAATAAGAGATATGAAGGATAATAAATCACCTGGAGTGGATGGGATTCCTCCCAAATTACTATTGGAAATTGTAGAACAAATCAGCATACCGCGTGCAACTGTGTTCAATTTGTCATTAGAGGAGGGAATAGTTCCGTTAGAATGGAAAGAAGCAAACATTATACCATTATTTAAAAAAGGTTCGAGAAACAAGTCAGAGAACTATAGACCAGTGAGTTTAACATCGGTGATTTGCAAACTATTAGAAAGACTAATTAAAGATCACCTGGTTGATTTTCTTGTTAAAAATAAATTGATAAACCCATCCCAACATGGGTTTTTAAAAGCGAGGTCATGCTTAACAAATATGTTATGTTTTTTGGAAGATGTCACAAAGTGGCTAGATGAGGGATCACCAGTAGATATAATCTACTTAGATTTAAAAAAAAAGCCTTTGACAAAGTGCCACACCAAAGACTACTACTTAAACTAAAGGCCCATGGCATAGGAAATGGAATGATCAACTGGATAGAAAAATGGCTTATTGATAGAAGACAAAGAGTAGTAGTTGATGGGGAGGTTTCAAACTGGAAAGCGGTTTTGAGTGGAGTACCGCAGGGATCAGTACTGGGACCTATTTTATTCTTAATATATATCAATGATTTGGATGATGACATAACAAGCAAGGTGTTGAAGTTTGCGGACGACACAAAAGTGTTTAGGAAAATTAAAAGTGATGCAGATAGACAGCATTTACAAGATGATCTTAATAAGTTGATAGAATGGTCTGAGAAGTGGCAAATGCTGTTTAATTTTGGAAAGTGTAAGTGCCTTCACACAGGACATGGGAATGAAGATGCACAATATACAATGGGTGATACTGTACTAAATACTACCTTAAAGGAAAAGGACTTAGGGTTAACTATTAGTGCTGACATGAAGGTATCAGAGCAGTGTGGAATTGCAGCAGCGAAGGGAAACCAAATTCTTGGATTAATTAGGCGAAATATAGTGTACAAAGAAAAAGAACTAATAATACCGCTGTATAAAACAATAGTTAGGCCTCACTTAGAATATTGTATACAAGCATGGAGGCCATATCGCAAGAAGGATATTGATATGCTAGAAAGAGTACAAAGGAGAGCAACCAAAATGATACCAAAACTCAGAAATATTAGTTATGAAATGCGTCTAAAAGAATGTGGTTTAACAACACTAGAAACCAGAAGATTGAGAGGAGATCAGATTGAGGTGTTTAAAATATTGAATGGATATGAAAATATTGACAGAAATATTTTTTTCACAGTCAAGGAAGAGAGAAGGACTAGAGGACATGGAGTTACATTAGCAAAGAAGCAGTGTAGACTAGATATTAGAAAATTTTCATTTTCACAAAGAACAGTAAACGAATGGAACAGATTATCAGCTGATTGTGTAGGTGCTAGTAGTGTTAATATATTTAAAAATAAAATCGACATATACCTAAGAAGGGCGGGGTATACTTAGATAGATAGGTTGGACTCTCGATAAGCCAAATGGCTTCCTAGTCCACCTGCCATCTAGAGTTGAATCTCTAGGTGGCAATCTTGTTAAATCTTGTTAAATCTTGTTATTATATATATGTGTGCACAGGCGTACTTGCATGTGCCTCTGTACGCGTGTTTTGTTTGCTTGTATATGCAACATTTCATAATCAAACAAACTACGTAATTTATAATAAATGAGGCTCAGCACTCACAAGAAGATGTTCCTCACTTGGTTCTTCTCCAATGGCCACATTTCCTGCAACCCTGGGATCACGCAGGAAGGGACATCTGGGGAAAAGCTGGCGATGTTTTCGCATTGGCTCCTCAGATGGTCCCCAGTTACGTAGGATGCCGCTACAAAACGCGCACTTGACACGGTCAGCCCGACACAGGTAGAACAGACCGGCCAGGGCTAGAGCTTCGGGCGCGATGTTGGTATCTCTTGGCCAGCTGGCATAACTGGACAGACGACATCTTTCGGATTTCATTTCTTCCAAAAGGGTCGGGTCGTTGTTGTTAATTCTAACCCTCATATGTATGGATGGGAATCTGTCCACATTGGTGTAGACATGCGTCGAACTGAAGGGTGATGAAACATATGAAGTCTGGTCATCGTTGGTACCTGTAGCGGCATGGAGATATCCGGCGAAAGATGCCGACTGCGCATAATGACCACGTCCACCGTTGTTCCAACTTCTCCCCGTCCTTTGCCTTTGTGACATTTCCGATGACGATCCACTCGTGCTTGGTACATCCTGCTCTGCTGAAACATTATCTGTAGGTTGACTGACAACAAATTGACACTCTGGAGAGAGTCGTCTGTGAACAGTCATCGGATGCACACAAGACTCCCTTTCGTTTAGAAGCAGGCCACAACTGTAACACGCCATAGCGTCTCCTTCTCCCGTATGATAGAACCCCGCCTTCGCCACAATACTAGGAAATATATCCGCTAACTCAGGCATGTTCTGGAAGGAGGCCAATCTCAGCAACTGATTTCCCATCTGGGGATTGGGCTGAATTGAACTACCGTGGTACATCTTCTCTGTTAAATTCGTCAACCACGTATACATATATATCAGCCAAACTGTAGACATTCCACCCTAATGCATCTCACCTGGTCTCTAAGCTAATGGTCAGACCATAGCAGGTCTGAAGTACCGTCGTTCCTGCAAACAAATTAAAACAGGTTTAGTGACACAAGTATATTATCGGTGCTGCTCAAATGTTAATCGCCATTAAGTGAACCTGTTTCGTCAAACAGCAGCCGAGATAACTATTTCAGAAGCTACAGTTTGCGACTACTGCAATGACATTTTGCAGAGGGTTGTGTGGCAACTTGTGCCTTTGTGACATTTCTGGCGACGCTCTAGTCATGCGTGATACCTCACGCTCTGCTGACTCATAATCAGCGGGTGGGTGACCACGTGAAAACCACAACGTACAGCAATATAAAACGCAAATTCCGTATCTGCACAAGGTAAATCGCTATGTGTCTATGATAGTGTGATAAACTCAATATTAAATCGGACATTTAAGATAAGAAACGCATAACACAAGACATTTATGAACTGATTTTCCTAGTACTCATCAGTCGGAAGCTACAACTGTCATCCATCGTTAGAATATTATTCTTGTGTCCAGTCCCCAATTAGTCTCGCTTAGTCCCCAATAAGCTCCAGTCGCGCGGAGTCACGCCATGTATCGTGACCCACTTGCTGGCCCTATACACTGATGTGTTCTATTTATACCTATGCCCCTCACACAGTGAGACACTGTATATTTATTAAGTATAAGCTTGTTGATTTGATTCATACTGGCATATTAGTAAGGCAACTGTTTGAACACATTGTACACAATTAAACAACACTGGCTAACTGATGTCAGTAAATAAATAACGCGATCATTATTTAGAAAACTTAGTGCACTCCTATGTATATAAAGGGGTTGCAGTGGCTTTCTGCCGTGCAGTAGCATGACTGTCACCAGCCCGTGTTGACTTCAAAGTATCATGTGTCAACTGATAGCGGCCGAGCGATCTTGTTCTACTGGTGTGTTCTACTTATATCTATGCGTAGGCCCCGACTGCAACAAGCCACAGTGCCCCCCTCCCCCGTCTGGGGTTTAGGTGAAATTTACCCACCGCCCTGCATCTTCGCCCTTAAAGCGAGTGTGCTAGCTCATACGTTTTTTAATTTAATATTACATTATTGTGACTACAACATGCATGTTGAAGGTTTACTGAGAGCCAATTTGTGTTTAGTTACTTTATTAAGCTCGGAACAATGCTCGCAATTAGGAAGATTCCCCCTGCAACACGCTCAAATGATAAATAAAATAAAATGAAATGTTCCCATGCGACATTTATTGCCATACTGGCATGGCAAGGTGAACAAAAATGCTTCAATTACCTACTGTTTGTTCAACAAATGTATTCACCATAGGTCTGAATTACACGACTACACCATTTCATTCGTTCGCGTATGTTTTACGCTATAAATATAGATTCCAGAAATAATTATTCTAAAAAACAAATAAAATTATTATATCTACAGCGATCGTATATAATATGTTGCTCCCCATTCATGTGTTTTTGTGTGTGTGTGTGTGTGTGTGTGTGTGTGTGTGTGTGTGTGTGTGTGTGTGTGTGTGTGTGTGTGTGTGTGTGTGTGTGTGTGTGTGTGTGTGTGTGTGTGTGTGTGTGTGTGTGTGTGTGTGTGTGTGTGTGTGTGTGTGTGTGTGTGTGTGTGTGTGTGTGTGTGTGTGTGTGTGTGTGTGTGTGTGTGTGTGTGTGTGTGTGTGTGTGTGTGTGTGTGTGTGTGTGTGTGTGTGTGTGTGTGTGTGTGTGTGTGTGTGTGTGTGTGTGTGTGTGTGTGTGTGTGTGTGTGTGTGTGTGTGTGTGTGTGTGTGTGTGTGTGTGTGTGTGGTGTGTGTGTGTGTGTGTGTGTGTGTGTGTGTGTGTGTGTGTGTGTGTGTGTGTGTGTGTGTGTGTGTGTGTGTGTGTGTGCATACACTCACCTAAACTGACAAACACAGGAGCACGTCTCGCTCAACAAAAAGGAAACACGGTATCTATAGCGACCAATAACCACCTTTGTGGTTACAAATAATCTCGTGGCGCCCTCTTGTGATTAACTCAGCCGATAGCGGAACGTGTGGTAAACTCAAAGGTAACATCCTGTGTGGACTATTTATAAATTAGTTATACATGTAACGCTCTGCTGTTCGGTGCCGCGAACAGTAACATATCGCTCAATACTGGTGCAATTATATAGGCTGCCTGTCAGAAAGCGGACGCCCGAGTATGTCGCGGCACTGCTACTCCAGCTAGCACCTCGCCGTTCGCTGCGCTCTGCAGGCGGGTTACTGCAGACGGGAACTTAGAACGTTTCGGCCGTCGTGCATTTGCCTTATAACTCAACAGGCTCGAAGTGAAAGTGCGACGGCCAGCGTGCACCAACTGCACTACCTAGTACCTACCTATGCTCAAATTACCATCTGTTTGTTGAAAAAACGTATTCCAATAGATCAAAATTACAAATCCTGTTTCGTTCGTGTATTTCTACGCTATGAATACAGATTCCAGAAATGATTATTCTTAAAACAAATATGATGTCTACAGCGATCGTTTATATTATGTTCCTCCACATTCATTTGCACTACGTGGTAAATATATGTATGTGTAAAATAACCAGTGTGTATAGATAATAATACACATGACTATATATATATATATATATATATATATATATATATATATATATATATATATATATATAAATATATATATATATATATATATATATATATATATATATATATATATATATATATATATATATATATAGTTTTTGCATTAACATTATCGCTTGGCTTTCAGGACTCTAAACAAATCCGGAAATTCTGAAAGCGGACAAATAGGGTCAGCTTGTTGTCTTCTAGACACTTTCCACAACGATCCACAAGAGGGCGCCAACCGTGATTTGTTCGTAGTTTCATAACCACGAATTCGTGTAACCGCGAATGTGGTTTATGGTTATTGGCTGGACTTTACGAAAACAGTGATTACACTCATTCGCTCACTCACTCATTCACCCACTCGCGCAAATGAGGCCAATAGGCGTACATTTTAGGCGATGACTATTTGCTACCCTTTCATGGCTGTTCCAATGTACAAGCATATTTAAGTTTATGGTTAGTTTTACGGCTAATATTAGGTTTAGGGTTAAGTTAGATTATATTCGATTAGAGTCAGTTAGATTGAAGGCACTTTTGACAAGATTTACATCAGGCGTGTTTACGTGCATGCATTTGGACGTGGAGAGGTAGCAAATGGCCGCCTCCTACATTAAACTCTCTAGGCCTACATAACAGGTTTTGATCTACCCACCTTCTGCTTGATTTGTGTTGATCCGTTTCTGCTGCGACGCAAGCGTCGAGTAAACAAACACAACTAAACAAGGATCATGTCAGCATTGGGGCCAGTCCAGACCTGTCCACTATTACAAATAGGGGTCTAGTATTGCTGCATTATACAATAGGGCGTGCAAGTCTCGCGCGCGAAAACGAGGCTGGGGGCAGTTGGGGGCAGGAGGTCCATATACTCCATGTTAACATATAGGACTTTGTTTTGTTTTGGTCGTAATAATCGAACTGTCCCGAAATAGCGTATATTTCAGTTATATTGTCCGAAGGATTATTACAAGCAGAAGCAGTGGAACATTTTGCAAGTGTCAATGATCACGGAAATCATGAATTTTAATCGATTATTATGGTGATTGCCATGGCAATAGCGGCAAGTACTTGTGTTTGGCGATCTTGACTAATAATGAAGAGTGCCAGTTTTCGCGCAGTACAACCTGTTTGGGCCAAACTTATAAATGTGTTATGATTATGTGCATTTAGACAACTTGTCAGATATAAGTGCTTACCGAAACCACAACGTCAGGCAATGTAATACGCAAATTCCGTAAAAGTCACTTAGGTCTAACATCGTGTCTATTATCTGCACTACGTAAATCGCTATGTGTCTATGATAGTGTGATAAACTCAATATTAAATCGGACATTTAAGATAAGAAACGTATAACACAAGATATTTATGAATTGATTTTCCTAGTATTCATCAGTCGGAAGTTAAAACTGTCATCCATCGTTAGAATATTATTCTTGTGTTCAGTCCCCAATTAGTCTCGCTTAGTCCCCAATAAGCTCCAGTCGCGCGGAGTCACGCCATGTATCGTGACCCACTTACAGGCTCTATTTCTGTTTTTCTGGCAAACATATCAGTGATGCGTCATGCCTGGCTGCTCAAGGAAGCTACATTGGCCAGCATGACGCGCGCTATTTTGGAGGTTGGGGGATTCCATGAGTAAGCGGTTTGTAATGGTTTTAATGACCATTGTATCGTCAAGGTGCTCATATTGGTCATCATAACATTATTAGTCAGTTAATTATTTGTATATTTCAACCGCATTCCGACGAAGCAAACAGCAATGTACTAAAGCATTTATTACAATTACAAATATCTTACACGGAAATATCGAATCAATACCACATGCCATCATGCCACGAATAATAGTTACCGTAGGCGTAAATACATGCATGCACATAAAATAGTGTTATTTGTAAAACTTCTGCTCAAATACAATTTATGCTGTTTGGTATACTTCAGATATAGCACACCACAGTTGAATGTACTCCTTGACAGAGAGTGCGCTGCATGTTTCATTTCGTTACATAACGAAACGCGGAAACCGCTCGTAAACTCGTCATTTCTGGTATACTCTATAATCTTCTGGTGAGTCTACGTCACGCCCACGTGAGAGGACTTGACCTATATAACCATCACCGGCCTCAACATGTGGCATTAATTAGGTCAAAGTTAGTGCGACTTGGCGCTAATCCCCTTTGCGTTCACACTAGCAATTTGAACCGGTTCAAAACTAAACCGGTTCGAAACCACCTCCAGGAGGTGGATTAGTTTAATCCTGTTCAACTCGCTGAACCGGTTTAGATTTTGTAGTGTGAACGCTCAACAGGTGCGAAACCGGTTTCGCACCGGTTTATATTAGCTAGTGTGAACGGGGCATATGTGGTAAGTGATCGGATTGCGCTGGTTACATAAGCCTAAGGGATCAAAATTAAGCGAGCGATTGCCGTAAATCTTGTAGAATAAACATATTATTTACCAGATTTTCAGTATAATTTTTAAACGAATCAAAAATGACCCCCAAACAGTTGTCATGCAGGGTCTGTTTCTGCATTTCGTTTTTTGTGGAGTGAGTTAGGTTAGGGTTCCAACAAGTTCCGAACGGAAACGAAAGTAACTTATAACATGCCATTTCAAAATAAATTTAGAATCTCGTTAAAATAGTTTCTGTGAATATTTGTTTCACTAAACTGGATATTTTACTATTATTTGACATGATAATTATTATTTTTAGAAACGTAAAGGTTTTGTGATTTGTAGTTTCTGTCGCACATCGCACTTTTGAAAGAAATCGGAGTTTTCCCTTATTGCATTTATTAGTTCTTTAATGAAACAGTAATAAAAAACGCTTAACGGCACCTGTTTTCAAATGGTTGTATACTCTGTTGTGATACGTTGGCTACGGGTGTGTATTGTGTTAATACAGTGAGTAGACCTTAGTAGGTACGTTATGTACAGTATTTTAGTACAGGCAGATGGTTTGCATTTCTGTTCTGCTTGAAAATAGGAAAAACGCGATAGCGTACAACCACCAATACTTACGCCGACTGGTGAAACATTCAGCAATCCAACGCTCCTACGGGCCAGGCTGGTTACAGGAGCAGCAAACAGGAAAATAGTAAAACTAAAAAGAAGAGTCCATCCGTGGGTGTGTGTATGTATGAGTCGAATAATTAACTAATACTTAGCTGTGTTTTAAATTATGATGTTAATAGCACTTCGCCGAAGAAGTGGGCCCTGGAATTTAGCAAATGTGGACATAAAATAGACAGGTATAAACAAAGAAATTAATTAAACGATCACATATAGGATGGTGACTTTTCAAGTCTGGTCAATCATACCTTTATTTGCACAACAGAAGGTGTAAAAACAACATTGTCAGGTTAACAAAAAAATAAAAAATAATAATCCTTTGTAGTGTAACAAAAAAGAAATCATTAGGAGAATGTAACGACGCGCCTAAACTACGCCAGTACTATGCAATTAGGAGAGCTTTACATCGTGGTTTGCCTCTAGCTACTGCACAATATCGATACAATAAAACAACAATAAATTAATCATCCCAAATAGTTCAATTCAGTTAACTACGAACTGGCAGTTGTAGATTGTCAACAACACGCATGACGATAACACAACAATACCGATCGAATGATTCTATAGATCCACTTGTAACTTCATTTGTTCCTTACATGAGCCAAGTCCCAGGTAGCAGTGTTAAAGACATTATTGTAGGTCAATGATTTCGAAAGAGTTCCACCGTTATGTTAAAAGAGACACCCCAGACCCGTGTACAATAATTGCAATAACAGTTCCATAATCGTTGTTGGACGTAATGTACAAGATGTCTGTGGTTGTAGTTGATGGACGAAATGTGCAGACATGTGGTTGTGTTTGCTGGACTGAATGTGCAGACATCTGTGGTTGTAGTTGATGGACGGAATGTATAGACATATGTGGATGTATTTGCCGGACTGAATGTGCAGACGTCTGTGGTTGTAGTTGATGGACGGAACGTACAGACTTCTGTGGTTGTAGTTGATGGACGGAATGTCCAGATGTTTGTGGTTGTAGTTGATGGACGGAAAGTGCAGACGTCTGTGGTTGTAGCTGTTGAATGGAAAGTGCAGACGTTTGTGGTTGTAGCTGTTGAATGGAATGTGCAGACGTCTGTGGTTGTAGTTGATGAACGGAATGTGCAGACGTCTGTGGTTGTAGTTGATGGACGGAATGTGCAGACGTCTGTGGTTGTAGTTGATGGACGGAATGTGCAGACGTCTGTAGTTGTAGTTGATGGACGGAATGTGATGGACAACGCCAAGATCTGTCGACCTGGGAAAGGTTTGGCTTCAGTGTTTTCTGCTTCACCGGAATTTGTAGGACTGGAATATAATAACAACAACAACGGTATATTTACACGGATGACCACGGCGCGCAGAATGCATTCTACGTAATGACAACTAAAGCTTATTATGCAATGTTGAAGTGTCTATGAAACTGTAAGTGCAAATCCGAATTCTTCTGACCTACTGAAAATGCATTCATGTTAACAATGGAAAGGAAAACTGTGGGCGCTATCGCAGACGTATTCGTAACTCAGTGCGATAATGTGATAATTCTTTCTGATTTCGCAGTTGGTTCTTTAGTCTTGCCAATTTGTGACGTCAGCGGGGGAATGGTTTTGATATAGAACCAATGACATCACACAAAGCAACTTACGCGGGCGTTCGACGTAACTTACGTAATTTAGAACAATCCTAGAAATATACGCGACGTGTTGCCAACAGTGTCAGTGTAAATAATATGCACTGTCCTCCGCTACATAATCTCTGATTTCTAATAATAGTTATAATAATACGATAACTTTTATTGGCCATAAATCCTTCGAAACCAAGCTCAGAGGCGCATCGATACAACACGGTTGATCAATCTCAAAATCAATCAACTTTTCGATTGTCGACATATACTACTGGGAGCTATGGAAGATAGATACGGTTACAGAGGTACTTTTTAAATGACGGCAGAATTCTGGAAACTCTTGAACTGATCTAATACTACGATGAAGTATATTTCGTAGTGTAGGTTGAGCTACAAAAAAACTTAGTCCCAACATTAGTATTTACTCTACGGACAAAAAGAAGTAGATGATCGAATGGGGATAGGTTTTCTTACAGGAGTAACAATGGATGTGAATACGATGATTACTTATATGAAAATGCCTGATAAGTAATAGTACATATCATAGAGATGATATAATATGGGACATGAAGCCAGTGCATTGAATGATTAAACAGGTGGAGACCTAGGCATAGCCTTTACTCAGCAATTCTTATTACCAGGATATAATTTCGGAGCGGAAATTGTTTACTTTTCTACAATATCACTATTTATCAGTATAACAACGCAACTAAAAATGACATTGTTACATTTATATTTGCATTTGGGATATGAGCAGAAATAACAAAAACCGTGTCTATTAGACCTACGCATATTATCGTATCCCCGAACGATATTCCTAAAGGATACCAACTCTGGGAGATAGAGCTTATAAAGTTGCTGCACCAAAATTGTGGAACAGCCTTCCAATGCAATGAAGTGCAGTAATAATGTCAGTGTTTTAAGATTAAACCGAAAACTCATTATTTTAGCATAGCATGCAACTACCTTATTAATTTTACTAATACAAATATTGTTGAACATGTTACATAATTATACAATGTAGGATGTTTGTATTTAAATATAAAACATTACTCATTTTATACTTTTACATTTTCAGTCAATATTCAAATTATGTTAATATTTCTTTTGTTTACCTTCCTACTATTGGGTGTATTGTCCAGCACCGTATATTGTGTAAACAGGTGCTATAGAAACCAATACATACATACACATTTTAATTTCGTCGTCGTCGAGGTCGCGTCGTCGTAGCAAATAAATGTTGTTTGCACACATTACATCCACAACATCAAAATAGCAAATCAACAACAGCAACTCTTGACACACCGCTGCCGGTAAAGTGACAACTATGCAAATAAACATACCACCTACCCGTGAAATTCTATGACGTTGCCGGTTGAAACGGAACGCAGAACGATAAATAATTTCCACAGAAGACCGGCACCATTGTGCAGATGTGGCAGTAGGCGTGGTATGGCGCCACGCTTCTCGCGTTGCTGCTCGCTTCAGTGGGTGCAACACCGGCCGGCGGATTTAGTGAGCGTCCTGCACATATTTAATGATTATGATATTTTGCAGAAGAAGCCTCGAAGCTTATCCAGTTTGGCACACACACACACACACACACACACACACACACACACACACACACACACACACACACACACACACACACACACACACACACACACACACACACACACACACACACACACACACACACACACACACACACACACACACACACACACACACACACACACACACACCACACACACACACACACACACACACACACACACACACACACACACACACACACTTACAAACCACACACACACTACACACACACTCTCTCGACTTACATCACACACACACACACTACACACACACACACACACACACACACACACACACTATATATATACACACACATACACACTCTCCTACACACACACACACACATACACACACACATACACACACACACACACACACACACACACACACACACACACACACACACACACACACACACACACACACACACACACACAACACACACACACACACACACACACACACACACACACACACACACACACACACACACACACACACACACACACACACACACATATATATATATATATATATATATATATATATATATATATATATATATATTTAATAACTAGTCCGGTTGTCTAGTAAAGGTCAATGTGTCATCCACACCACCCTACATCAATCAATCAAGCCTTTGTAGTCACAGTGACCCTAACCCTAACCCATCAACAGGCAGGGGGTGTACCTAAATCCCAAGTCATTAAAATGTTGATAAGTTGTTACCAGTGAGCAACTGGCTAGAGCAGCTTCGTTTATTGATAAATGATGACATTTTCACAGGCAAGACCACCAGCTATGAACTTGTCTGGCCATTATTTGTAAGATTAATAGTTCTTTGATGTCTAAAATTGTCTAGTGTGATATTTTCCCCCCATTAATACAGTCCAGTTTTCATATATATATTTCATATATATATATATAATATATATATATATATATATATATATATATATATATATATATATATATATATATGTGTGTGTGTGTGTGTGTGTGTGTGTAGGTAGGCTATTTTGAATATTTCAAGTGGTAATCTCTTCCATAATTTCAAACCATGCGTCACGAATTAAAGCGGAAAGCAGACAGATGAATCACTGACCTGAAACTTGCGATGCAGCGAAGAGAAGAGACACAGCGAGCGCGTAGATGGTTGTGTGCGTCATGACTCCGGCGTGATTCTTCAGTTCAGTTGCAGGACGAAGGAAACTTGTGGCTATCGACAGTGGTGGATTCGTCTTATATAGTCAACTTTACGACGGAACGTATGCTTGGTCACTGGAATATGGCGTAGGTCATCACCACCGCCGTTACCTGTCACTCCGCGTAGGTAATTACTTTTGACCATCGCGTCAAGCCACATTGGTCTGACGTGGCCTGACCACACGTCACTCGACCACGTTGGTAAAACTAACAGTTCGCCAGGGTCCTACCAACTCGTGAACTATCGTGAGTTTTTTGGTTTTCTGAATGCTATTTGATGCACGACGTCATCGTGTCTAAAGGAATGTGTATTGTTATATGTCCTCGACTACCGAAGATTGGTGTGACGTGTTCACGATCCATTATTCGTACTATGACTTGTGAGATTACAACGAATTAGGCTGTAACATACTGTAGCGCAATGGCACAAGTTTAGAGCTGCGGACTCTCGACTAAGAGAACCCGGGTCCGAATCCTGTGCTGCGGTGTTAAAAACAAACAAATTCAACGGTTTGGTGTTACTCACCTACAGAGTTTCAACAAACTATAACCATTTGCATCTACAATCAATTTTTTCACATCAACAGGAAGTGGTCTTAAAGTGGAAAAATCTAACAAAACCATCGACACCATGAACGGGCAATGGCGTACCCGGGGGGGGGGGTGCCCCAATCCCGGAAAAGTATAGGATGATGGGGAACGGAGGATCAATACTAGACTGCCAGATTCATAGAATCACACAGTACAGAGGGTATAAGGATGCTTGTACAAGACTTAATTAACTACCTCCCCAGTTCTACCCTTTCGCAAGGAAATTGTTCATGCAGTTAGGAATGCTCCACTTCTGTCGCTGGCTGCAATCCAAGAGGTGACAAGGCAACAAATATGTCTTCACTCTCAACGTGCGCGACGGCTAATATATTTACGATTCAACATAATAGTTCC
>JAODUO010000123.1:612500-615000 GCA_025642075.2 Ridgeia piscesae
CGTGGTTGTTACTTTTCGAAAAGTCGAAAGTTGTTTATCGCTCTCCTGTTGGTTGCAAGAAACAAGATATCCCTCCTCTTGGTTGCAAGAAACAAAATCAAATCTATTGCAATACCGCACCTATACCATGCCAGAGTGTAATGTGTACTGATTACTTTATTGGATGTTTCCATGGATGTTGTTTGTGTCACAATGAACGAATTTCGAAGAATTAGTCTGCATTGACATACTTCTTGGATCAAATAATGTTCACTGTTTCACTTTCAGGATGTTTGGAATGCACTCATCCCAGATAATATCGTTCTTCTTGCTGTATAGTAGAATTAATTAATGACAGGAATGCTTGTATGAAATGTTTTGTCAGAGATTGGTCGCAGCATGTTTATGTTCACAGACATATGGATAAAAGTGCCTATGGAGTGCAGGTTTCATTTGATTCTGTTGAATATACGTCTTCTTGTTCGTCTCAACAGGGACACAGAATGTCATATTTACTCAAGTCATCTCGCGAGCAAGTATACTCGTACTATAATATACAGTAGTGCTTGAGTTTGCACTGAGTCAAAGGCTTCTTCGTAGTCGACGAATGCGATGCAGAGTGGGATACTATATTATCTGCACTTCTCCTTCAGTTGGTTTACGGCGTGGATGTGGTCTGTCGTTGAGTACCTGCTTTTGAATCCAGTTTGCTCTCGTGGCTGGTTTTCGTCGAGTATCTTCTTTCGCCTCTCCGTTAGCACTTTCGTACACATACATACATACATACATACATACATACATACATACATACATACATACATACATACATACATACATACATACATACATACATACATGCATGCATACATACATACATACATACATACATACATACATACATACATACATACATACATACATACATACATACATACATACATACATACATACATACATACATACATACATACATACATACATACATACATACATACATACATACATACATACATACATACATACATACTCATATATACACAGGAGTGTGAAGGTATTTTTAGTCACTGCTATAGATGAGTTACATCTATATTTTACTGCACCTACGCAGATATAGGCCCATGGGGTGTCCACATATTTAGAAACCATTTTGCTGTGTCCTGTTGTTATGTAACATGCTGTTATGGGTAGACTGGTGAGTTCTATGAAAGCACCGTTGACATCGTTCTCAATAATAGTTTACATAAGAAGGATTAAACAACGACATCTATTTTGGCTAGTGTTAGGTGTTTATTATTAGTAACGCAAGCACGCTGGCATTAATTATTACGTTGACGTGCAAACTTCCGCTTCAGTGTTCTCCCGCCACGAGTTAAGTTCGTCGATCGCCACCGTTATAGTAGCGAGGTAATAATTTAATAATAATAATAATAATAATAAAAATAATAAAAATAATAATAATAATAATAATAATAATAATAATAATAATAATAATAATAATAATAATAATAATAATAAT
Source organism: Ridgeia piscesae (assembly GCA_025642075.2). NCBI lineage: Eukaryota > Metazoa > Annelida > Polychaeta > Sabellida > Siboglinidae > Ridgeia > Ridgeia piscesae. The sequence goes on from JAODUO010000123.1 coordinate 613,996, forward strand.
AATAATAATAATAATAATAATAATAATAATAATAATAATAATAATAATAATACAGTTTTTATATAGCGCTAATTCCCGCATGGCGGATCGATGCGCTGCACAAGAAATATACTAAATGTATATTAATAAATAGAAATGTAAATTATATAAATTAATATAAATCGTATTAATTTTTGGTTTTAAGATGCACTGGTAAACCTTTGTATGTAAATTATATAAATAAATTTAAAATAAATTAAACACTGTATTATGATGTATAGTAGTAAAATTTGGTATGTAAATTATATAAATTAATATAAATTTAAAACTTTTACTAAAATCTGTACATATATATATATATATATATAATATAATAATATTTCAAAATTAAATGCGATTACTTCTCTGAATGGTTACGTGGTTGTTACTTTTCGAAAAGTCGAAAGTTGTTTATCGCTCTCCTGTTGGTTGCAAGAAACAAGATATCCCTCCTCTTGGTTGCAAGAAACAAAATCAAATCTATTGCAATACCGCACCTATACCATGCCAGAGTGTAATGTGTACTGATTACTTTATTGGATGTTTCCATGGATGTTGTTTGTGTCACAATGAACGAATTTCGAAGAATTAGTCTGCATTGACATACTTCTTGGATCAAATAATGTTCACTGTTTCACTTTCAGGATGTTTGGAATGCACTCATCCCAGATAATATCGTTCTTCTTGCTGTATAGTAGAATTAATTAATGACAGGAATGCTTGTATGAAATGTTTTGTCAGAGATTGGTCGCAGCATGTTTATGTTCACAGACATATGGATAAAAGTGCCTATGGAGTGCAGGTTTCATTTGATTCTGTTGAATATACGTCTTCTTGTTCGTCTCAACAGGGACACAGAATGTCATATTTACTCAAGTCATCTCGCGAGCAAGTATACTCGTACTATAATATACAGTAGGGCTTGTGTTTGCACTGAGTCAAAGGCTTCTTCGTAGTCGACGAATGCGATGCAGAGTGGGATATTAT